>PVKN010009525.1:0-23663 GCA_004027915.1 Capromys pilorides
AGAGAAAGAAGAGAAGAGAAGAGAAAGAAGAGCCAGGAGATAGTTCAGTGACATAAGTGTGCATCTAGCAAGATGCTGAGTTTGATCCCTAGTACCACATAAAAAAGACAAACAGACAGACAGAAAGACAGACAGGGAATAAAGAGAAAAAAGAAAAATACTGTGTTCCACCCACACAGTGGAACATAACTAAGGAACAATGAATCACTGGTCCACACATCAGAAGTGATTTCCACAGTCCATATTTAACAGCACAAGCCCAGACACTACACACTTCACAATTCCACATTTAAGTCTTTAAGAAGAGGCAGAACTACTCTATAATGATAGATGTCAGAAAGAGCTGCCTCTGGGGGAAGGTGACATGGAGTGACTGGTAAGAGGCATGGGGGACTCTTGGAGGTGATGGGACTTTTTATTTGCTCGTTACATAGACCTGTACAACTAACAAAAGCCAACAAACTATTTGTCTTAACCTCAATATCAGAGGGAGAGTAAGGCAGAAAAGAGAAGCAAAGAGAGAAGGGAGGAAGGAAGAGAGAGCCTGGGGAAAATCCCAACCCAGTGCGACGCGCAGATCTTCTTTACAAATGAATTCAAATCAACCAGCTAGAAAAACCCATGTTGAGCCAATCAAGAAAAATTGATAAGGAGCTGAGTAAGAGAAGATATTAAAGAATTGCTGCTATCTTCCCCAGGTCTAACGATGGCATTCCTGCTATTTGTTAGTAACGTATATGGATGAATATTGGGGCAGTGATACAATATTTGGAATTTGTGTTAAAATGGTTCTGCATGACAAGTGGACAGGGAGGGGGTGGGGGAGGGCTGGAGACAGCAGAGCGCTCATAGCACTGTGCCTGTTTGTAGTTTGCCCTTAAAAGTATTAAAAACAAAATGAAATTTAAAATTTAACCATCAATGAGGACATGTCCCGCTTCCATCCAAAATTGATCCTTTGGAGGCTTCTCTCTCAGGAATATTCAAAATCTTTGCCATTTACATAGAAATCTATTAGCAGGTCAGGCAATCCATCTGGTGCATCATGATTAGCATTTTTATTCTGTGAAATAGAATAAAGTGGCACAGAAGAGTAAAGAAGAAAAATAAGAGAGGCTATTGCATATGTAATAAAGATACACATTGCTATGCAAAGCTAGATAAGTGTGAGCGCACACATGCGCATGTGTATTTTTTCCCCCCAGTGGATTATGGTGCAAAAAGATTTGAGAGCCAGCCCCACATTATGCACACCCCAAACCTTATAGCTCTCCGTCTGTCATCACACTCCTGCAGAGCCACCTCCTGCCAGGCCAGCCCCGGGCATTCGGGTGGTTCCTCCCTCGTGTTGGACACCTGCTCAAATGCTGCCACTTCAGGAGTTGTCCCATTGCCCCAGGCAGGGCTGCCTGCTGGCTCCTTTCTCAGGGTGACCGTGGTTCACAAGTTCACATGGGATGGGCAGCCCTATGACAGCAGGGCGCTTACCTGTCTTGTTGACAGTGGTGCCTCAAGACCTCAAACACCATGCAGCATGCTCTAGGCACTCAGTGAATGCCCACTGGGGGAAGAAAAATGATCAAGGCCTCCTGTGTGCCTAGGGCTGTGCTCCAAGCTGGAGAGGAAACATTAAGTGGGGCGGCTGTAACCTAGGCCTGGGGGGCAGAAGCTGACACACAGCTATGTGACAGCATGTTTCAACTCTGCAGAGCACAGACAGCCAAGAGGAGCAAGAGATCCTGTGAGTGGATAAAAGAGGGACCAAGTATGTGCTGTGTGTGTGATGGCATGTTATAAGTGATGTTTGCATGTAGGGGTGTGTACTGTACATGGCATGTTCATGTACTGTGTGTTGTATGTGGCATGTGTATGTATGTATAAGTGTAGTGAGCCTATGTTATATATAAGGGTGTATGTGTATGTGTAGTGTCTGTGTGGTGTGTGTGTATAAATGGAGTGTGCCTATGTGTGTATGTGTGTAAGCCTATGGTATTTGTGGTTGTGTGTGCTTGTAGATGTGTGCTGCAGTGTGTGTGCCCATCTGTGTGGCAAATGTACAGTAGGAGGTTGTTATGGTTTATGTCTAGTTGTCCCACCAAAGCCTCATGCAATCATGGGGCAGGGACTTCTAGAGTTTGAGACTTGACTCATGATCCACTGGGATTATGTGTTTTAGTACTGATGGGACTATGGGTCTGAGTACTGCTGGGATTAGTTGACTTTTGATCCACCAGGATTATGTGTTTTAGTACTGATGGGGTTATTGGTCTGTGTACGGCTGGGATTATTGGTATGGCCTAAGGTGGATAGGCTAATGCAGAGAGCCTGAATGTAATATAAAGAGGGACAGAGAGACAGACATTGGTTGTTGCTCTCTGCACCCTGGTTGGTCAGTTGCCTCTGTTGTGATTGTTGCTGTTCTGCCGCCATGAACTGGATGCTCTCTGCCCTGTTCCACTCAGCCTTGGGCCAGCCGAATATGGACTGAAACTTCCAGCAACTGTGAGCTAAATAAACCTTTCTTTCCTTCATTTGGAGTGTCGGGTATTTGTCCCAACAATGAGTAAAAGTAACTAAGACAGAGGTGTATTCATGTAGGGCATGTGCATGTAGAACATATGTCTGCTTGGTGCATGTGTTATGTGTGGCATGTAGTATATCTGTGCAGTGTGTCTGTGTGCTTTGTGTATGCATATATGTGTGCTGGGTGTCTGTATGGGATATATATGTGCATGTGTGGCTTGTGTAAATGATGTGCACACTTTGTGTGCACGTGGTATGTGTGTTTATCATGTGTGTATACATTGTGTGTATTGTGTATGTGTGGGGTTCCTAGATGTCATGTATGTGATAGTATATTCATGTGTGATGTGCAGCGGGTATGTGTGCCTGTGTCTGACGTGTGTGTCCTTGTGTAGTGTGTGTATGGATGTGTGTGAGAGCATGGCTAAAGGGGTTGGGGAATGATTTCCTCTTTTTTTGAGAACAATATGAAAGCAGACATAGAAATCCATAGTGAATGGATAAAGAATACAATTAAAACTGATTGAAAGATTCAAATTGACATTTCTTGTAGGGCACGCCTTATCACCAGCTGGCAAGTGGAAAGGTGCTTGATGTCACTGATTCACACTTGCCAGCACTGAGCTGGCCAACAGTGGCACACATGGGTACCCACTTGGGAGGAACAGCACTGCAATGGCCCTTGGAAGCTGCCGGGGGCAGCTGCTTTGGGACGTGGACCATCCTAACAGAGGTAAATATGCACTTATAATAAAGCAGCTTTATTCCTAGGTGCTTTTGAAATCTACATCCATAAGAAGCCTGCATATGCAAATGCTCATAATAATTGCATGCAAACCCCCAAATAGAAACAACTTTGAATACCTACCAATAGGAGAAGAGATGAACAGAGGAAATACAGTATAACAGGAAATACTCTGCAATAAGAAGAAATAGACTATTAACGCATACACAAACTGAACCTCAAAGGCATTATGTTAGGTGAAAGAACCTAGTCACAGAAGAGTAAATACTGATGATCCTCTTTATGTGAAGTTCAAGAACAGGTAGAGGCGATCACCTGGGGGTGAGAAGTTGCCTAAAAAGGGACCGAGAGAACTCTCTGAGATGGGATGGAGAGATTAGCCTTGGGAGGAGAATGCTGTCTAGAGGAGTGTTCCAGGCAGAGGGAGCCTCCTGGGAAACCCACAAGGTGGAGTAAGAACCTCCTGAAGTGGAAGAGAGTCTGGAGAAGGCTGCAGATGGCGGGGTGGTTACTGTGCTACACCACATAGGCCAGATAGTAAGAAGCACAAGGGTGAGCTGGCCTGATGCTGTGGCCAGTGGGCTGGAGAGAGTGTGGGGCGGAAGTGGCTAGAACTGTCTGGGAACAGCACCACAATGAGTGGAGAGGCCAAGGGAAACTGTTCTGATGCTTTAGGTGGCTGAGTCAGGATTTGGAAGCAGCTCCTCTTTGTGGGCTAGGGGACAAGGAACTAGTCCTAAGGTGGGAAGACAGGTAGAGCTGGTCCCATAGGTCACTGAGAGACCTACTCTGCTACTTATTTTTGCTGTGTAACCAACTATTCCAGAATTGAGGAACTTAAAAGAACCACCATTGTGTTAGCTCATGACATGGTCACCTGGACTGGGCTCAGCAGGTGATTCTTCTGGTGGTTTTTAGGAGTGGGTCCCTGCAGTCTAGACTCATCTCTCTGTCTCTCTCCCTTTCCTTCTGCCTCTCTTTTTCTTTCTTTTTATCCTCCTCTTTCTCCTCAGAGTCCTTCCAAGAGGATAGCTGGGCTTCCTGCATGGTGGCCCAGGGCTCCAGGAGCATTGGAGCTGCTGGAGGCTTCTTTCTAATGGTGCTGGGTGCTGCCACATTGCATTTGGTTGTATTGTACCACTTAAGGTACATCACAAAGCCAACCTAGGTTCAACAAGAGGTGTTCACACAGAGGTCATAATGTACAGACTACCGTAGCCTCTTACTAGCTGTGTGATGTTGGTCATTCAACCTCTCCCAGCCTCAATGTCCTCCTCTCTAAAAGATGGTAGCACTAACATCTTTCTCCCAGTGTCCCTGTTCATGCAGATTAAGGTTATACATGTGAACAGCATGTCAGAAGGTCTGGCACAGGGCAATGGCAATTCACTTTGATTGCTGTTGTTACAGCAGAGCTGGCTTTATTGAGCTGCTGTACTGCCTAGGGCATTGTTCAAAGTTTGCCTCAGCTTTGCTCTGCTAAGGAAAAATCCCACATTCAGCACTGGGAGTAGAGGGCAGCCTAAGAAGTCTCTCATTTCTCGCCAGCATCCACTGCTCAATCAGAAAGGCCCATCAGCCCTCAAGAGGCCAGGACAGGAGCCAGCCAGCAGTGGGCTCTCTCATTTTCCCCTCCCACTCCTTTGTTTTCCATTTATTAATTAAATGTGATCAGCTATTTACATGGATAACTGTTGCCATGCCAACAAAGAGCATCTTGGAGTGAGCCTTGCTTCGTTCCAGGAAGCTGATCCTATAGCCGGTCTCTCAGGTCCCTGTCCCCTGTGCTCCTGTTTATAACACCTGTTTCCTGCCAACCAGCTCCTGAAGCGAGCAGGACACAAGATCCCTTAGACTCTGCTTAGCATCTAGCAGTTGGGAAAATGATAAAAGTTGCTATGAAACCAGCAATGCTTTAAAATGAATGCATTTCAGTCATCCCAGCCAGCATGAGACATCCCGCTGCATAGAGCTGAGGAACATGGCATTAACTCTCTTCAGCAATATGTGGCCCCCTTCATGGATTCAGAGCTTGCCCTTCTGTCCCCTTTGATTCTGCAGAGATTAGAGGATGCTCTGCTCATAGGCCAGCACCTGCCACCCAAAATGGCCTCTGCAGTCTCTATCACCAGTGTCTCCTGAGTTCAGAATCTTCAGATCCACTCAGACCTACTTATTGGAATCTGTATTCTACCAAGATCTCCAGATGACTCATAAAATTTCAGAAGTCTGCTTTAACAGAGATGGCCAGGATCACCTACTGTCAGTCTAATCAAGAACCCATGCTTTGGAGTTAGCAGTCTGGGTGTGAATCTCAGCTCTTGACCTGAGTGACAGACACCTTAGAGCATGTGGAGAGAGTTCCTCCATGGGTCAGCTCCAGGGCACACACTAGAGAGGCCACAGAAGCAAAGGCAGCCGGGATCCTGCTCTCTGGGTAACACATGTGAATAAAAGGGGAATTGTGACATAAACAAGGTGACATAAGCAAGGTGCCACCCATTCATTCTATTAACTTAGCAGGTGCCTACTTTATGCCAAAGGCTGCAGAGATGAGCATATACAGTGGGATCTGACCTAGGTGGGCAAATCAAGGAGGACTTCCTAGAGGAAATGGCACCAGAACAAAGCATGAAAGATGCATTGGAGGTCACTGGGGGAGAAGTAAGGCATGGGCCACAGAAGACAACTCAGTGAAGTGCTATTGCAAAGACAAATGTGTTGAGGCTGGTAAATCTCCATATACCAAGCCAAGCAGTCACCAAGAACCGGGGGCGAGGAGGTAGACTTTGTCTTGGGAGTGATTGTGTAGAGCCCAGGGTGAATGGTGGAGGTGGTAGTGGCAGTCAGGAAAAGGGGAGTCAGGCAAGGCTGTGCCTTGAAGCAATGTACCCTGGGAACAGGTGGGAGACAGAGGCAGCCGCTGGTGTGCAGCAGAAAGCCCCCTTGATTTTATTTGTTCTTGGTAGCTGGGGAGGACTCGCCGCGGGACTGTGGGCATGTTGCTTATCATCTTGGGGGCCCATTTCTTCTTTCTCTCACAACTGGAGATAGTGATAGCAACAAAACAGAAACCAACCCCACTGCACTTGATTAGGTTGGGATTTCTCTTTAGCAGTGTGTGTGTGCATGTGTGTGTGTGTGTGTGTGTCTCCCCACTTGGAGGAATGTCCTGATCAGAACTGCTTGAGGGTGACAGAGGAGACCCCAGGGGTTCTGGGGTGGGCAGAAGCTATATGCAGAGACCAGGAGGCAGCTCTAGAGAGAGCGGAGCAGCGCAGGGAAGTAGCTCTACTACAGAGGGACAGGAGCTGGCAAGGTGGCTGGGTGCTAAGACCTGTAGGACCCATGCCAAGGAGGATTGCCCTAGCTCCTCAGCCAAGCCAAGCACCCTCCTCTGGTCACACCAGCCTGCCTTAGAGTGAATCCTCAAGGTGGGGGTACCTGGAAACTTGCCTATATCCAGGTTGGATTTGATGCCAATTCATCATATAGGCAGCAAGGAGGGCAGGAGCCCAGAGTCCTCAGTAGTGGTGGGCAGAGCTTTGAGTGGCATTAGTAGAGAAACTAAGGTTTCCAGCTGGGTTTGCCACTTCCTCAAGGGACACAGAGACCTCAGCTAGCTTCTGGTTAGACACCTTAAGTGGAAGAGTGGCCCTGTCCACCCACCTTATACTGTATAGCAAATGACACAGAGTAACTCTGTTCCCTTTATGCCTTCTGCTGGATTAACAAGGCGCATTAGCACCTGCTCGGTGCCGGGAGCTCTGTGGTGCACTTTAGTTACATCGTGGAAGGAAAGAGACTTAAATCTCTTCTGTGGGGCTTACATGGAGCAGAGGGATCTGCACAGCAGACAAATGGAAACAGCTAGTATATTACCTGACAGTATGAGCTAGGGAGAACAACAGGAAAGATTCCTCTATGTCATTGTGAAGGAGGGGAAGAAGGAGCACCACAGCAGGAAGGACGTGCCCTGGGGGAAGTAAGGGAAGGCTCGGTGCAGGCGCACAGTGACCTCCAAGCACAGAACTGAGTGGGTGAGGAGGGGGGACCCTGAGGATGCTTGAAGCAAGATCATTCTGGAAAGAAGGCGCCTGCCAAATTGCTTTGCGCATACCTAGGAAGGGGAGACTTACTTGGAGAGCAAGTTAGAAACCACTGGAGTCCCGAGGGCAGCAGGTCACTGGCGACGGAGCTGTTCAGAGGAGGTGGAAGGGACCACGGGCTCAGAGTCCCAGTGTCACCCAAAGGGGCGAGACTGGGATGACTTGGCAGGCAGGAGTTTATACGAAGGAGAGAAAAAGGCCATTGAGCCAAAAGGTGAGGTCACAGCTCAGGCTCAGGACAGAGCAAACATCACCGCCTCTGAGAAGCCTTCCCTGCCTGCCTCCTCGTCGAGGCCCAAGGAGCCCTGTCTCTGGGCTGCTCTGCACCGCCAGTCCCTGTAACTGTGCCTCCCTGTGTGCTGTACATGCCTTCCCTAGACTTCAGTGCTGGGACCTGGACCTTGGGGCTTCATACTCAGCTACCTCCCCAGCCCTTTTTAGGTTTTCTTTTGGAGAGAAAGAAAAAGAAGTCACTAAAGTGGGGCACAGGGAAGGCATAGAGGGTAGGTGGGAAAGAGGGCCAGGCGCTGGCCTGGAGTTGGGATCTGAAGAAGTGAGTGCAGCCGTGCGGCGCGGTTTCCAGAAGGATAGCTGGGGAGCGGGCATCAGTGAGCGGTGATGCTAATGGCCCTGACCACAGCAGGGAGAACAAAGAACTTGAGGGAAAAGGGACCTTGCTAGAAACGAGCCTTAACCATGGAGTGTGAAAGAGAGGGACCGCATGAGGCGCGCCCCGCCTCAGATGCTTGGGGGTGGGAGAAAGAGCTTCCCCTTCTTCAGGCATCGATGTTTTCCTCACGACCTCCGCCCACATCCCTGGACTTAGCCAACACTGGGACACTGACTTTGACATGATAAATCAGACGCAGAAGGGAGAATAATAATATTAACAACAGCTCAGGCCAATGGCCGTTAGTCTCCACTAGTGCCGAGGCGGGTACCTTTAATGGAACCAAGAAATGTGTGTACAGTCAATAATTTTGATACACCTGGCAAGCAGGACCACTGCTGCTATAATGTGAGGCTGGATTCAGAGAGCTATAAAATAATGATAATGATGATGACAAGGCTGCATTGTGAGAGCACATTAAAATCAGATTAATTAGTTAATTTAAAATAACAATACCCATTAAGATCATTAGGAATGCCTTAACTCGATTTAGCATCCCAGCTGTAGGCTTCGTATGGCTTTTCTCAGGAAACATCTAGTTCAGGTTTGTGATGTGGAGATGCGGTCTCCTGTTCCCTCACTCGAAAAGCATTTATTGAACACCTACTAGGTGCTGCATGCTCAGCTGGGCTTGGGGCTGGAGGGAGGAACAGGACAGGGCTCCATCTTTCTGGGGGTTGCCTCTCAGCAAGGGAGATGGGCCTGGGAGCAGGCAGCACAGGCCCAGGCCTGCAGATGTGTGCCAGAGCATGTGGGGGACAGTGTAAGGGTGGCTTTTCCAAGGGTCAGGGAGCTCAAAGTTTTGAGAGGCTGGTAAACTGCTTGCTGTGAGGAGGATGGAGAACACCTGGTGTGTCTCCTCCGAGGCCAAGTCTATGAATCTGTGTTTTCAAGAGGCACATGGAGGGGCAGGGCCAGGCCATGGCTCCTGACTGCTGTTTCTCATTGCTCTCCCTGTTCTCAAAGCTCTGAAGTGGGTTCAGAGCCTGGGTTCTTTTTTTGCGAAGGAGGCCAAGAGGGGGTCTGAAGAGGCTACAGTCTCTACAGTCATTGAGGGAGCGGTGAATGGGGGCACAAGTGTCCTGCTTGGCAGGCTGTGGTTAGCTGTGCTTCTCCTGGGCCTGCTTCCAAGATGGGCAGCCACTTCTCCTTGCTAGACTGGAGGAGTGGGGGAGGCGGCTCTCAGCCCAGGGAGAAGTCCAGAAGGGCTCTAAAGGAGTCACAGGACCCAAAGCTACCGGAGATCAGTGTTGTTGTGCTCTGACAAGGCAGAGAGGGGCCCAAGATGGTGCCAGAGGGGACCCAAGGGAAGAGTTTGGACCCCACTGAGACAGCAATGAGAGACAGTGAAGGGCTTTCAGTGGAGTGCTTGTGGGACAATACTTACATTTCCTGAATGTCCCTGTGGTTGCTAAGAAAGACCTCCAGACCAGGCTGTCCGATAGAAATTCAGTGGTGATGGCGAACTCCCCATCTGTGCCCTCCACTATGGCAGCCAGTCAGTTACCCACGTGGCCATGGAGCAGAAGCCCTGGGACGGGTGGGTCAGAGGCCCTCGCTCAGCGAACTCATTTAAACCCCACGTGCGTGTGGCATGACAGGCGCACCTGGACACAGCTCCAGGCCCTTCTCAGGAGATGAGGGGCCCCTGTGGACTTCCAGACAATCTCTATAGGTTTATCCTCTTGCCGTGGAGGCGCAGGGCCGAGCACCCGTCCTCAGGGCTCGTCAGCACTGCGCGTGACCTTTCTGCTTCTCCAGCCTCCAGCGCGAGGGGTCCTTGTGACTGATTAAGTAGCTGACTTCAGAAAGTCCCAGGGCCTCCTTTTCTACCTTTCTGCCCTGGACCTGCAGCCCATACCCCCAAGCACATTTTTAATGATAATAGCAATAACGATGATGCTAATCATAACAACCTGGAATGTTCTCTTGGGTTCCCTGGGCACGGAGCAGCCCTCTCTGAAGGGCAGGAAGAGCCTTCGCGCACAGCGTCGCTCGGGAGGAAGGTGAGCTTGCATTTCCTTTTCCTTCCTGTGTTCCATTTGCGGCCCATCTCTTCCTGACATTAGTTTTCAATTAACAGCCCAATCCTCTGGATTACAGTTTCTCATTTACCAGGATTATTAGTAGCAAAAAATACTAACAATAATGAAAAATATTGGCCGCAACCGTGCCCTCTGCTCAGAGCGCCTGCTTCCCCACTCAGTGTAATTAACAGTCAACCAAATGGGCAAATAAAAGCGTGGATGCCCCCTCCAGCCTCAGAGAGGATACGGGAGCATCGTGCACCTCAAGTAGGCCATTAATACTGTACCAGTGAGTGCCCCCAGCAGATATGAAGCAAAACATGTGAAGCTCAACGATGAGGGGAGAGCCCAATAAATCTTGCACAAAGTGGCGTTCACTTCAGGGCCTAGGCTGTAATTACAGGGAGACATGGCAGGGCAGCATGAGGGAGGGGGGTCAGGAGCCTCTAACAGAGTACTCCTGCTCTGTCTCTGCCCCTGGTCCAGCGATCTGGACCCGGGAGACGACAGGCATGCCGGCTCCTCTCACCTAGCATTTTTTTTTTTAAACCAGGCTTTATTTTGGAAAAGACAGTTGAATTGGGTTTTGGTGGAGGGCGCGGGCAAGAAGGGGTAGTAATTACCCCAGGCAGTAATGTGTCCCCAAGGGTGGGCTGAGGGCTAAGCTGAGCCTCAGGTGGCTCCCTTGCTCCTAGTGCTCTCTTTTACAGCTGTCTCCCCACAGGCTTTGAGGCAGCCTCAGGAGAGGTGTGGGCTGGGAGAGGCTGCTGTGGTCCATTCACTTGGATAGGACATTGGAGGTCTCCGACACCAGATTCCCATCGTGGGTCTCGATCTTCCTTACCACAGCAGACTTGGTGCGGGTGAAGGCAGGGTTTTGGAGGCTCCTGAAGCCAGGGCTTGTGAGGCCAGCTCACCATTCCTGAATAACCACTGGTGGTCTTTGTGTGGTTGCTCAAATTCTGCATCCCAGCCTCCAGCCTGTTCTCCTCACCTTCCAGGAGCTTGCGGTAGGTGGTGATCTCAATGTCCAGGGCCAGCTTGACGTTCATGAGTTCCTGGTACTCACACAGCTGCTGGGCCATGTCCTGCTTGGCCTTCTGCAGGGCCGCCTCCAGCTGGGCCAGCTTGGCATTGCATCCTTAATGGCCATCTCCCCACACTGCTCAGCATCAGCAATGGCAGCCTCCAGGGATACTCTCCTGCCTTTGAGGGCCTCAGTCTCCACCAGCAGGCAGCTGATGCTGCGGTTCATCTCAGACTTTGTGTGGCGGAGGTCATCCCCGTGTTTCCCAACCAGAGTCTGCAACTCTTCATACTTGATCTGGTACACGCTCTCGGCCTCAGCTCAGCTGCAGTTGGTGATCTCCCCGTACTGGGCCTTGACCTCAGCGATGATGCCATCCAGGTCCAGGGAGCGGCTGTTGTCCATGAACAGCACCATGGATGTGGTCGAGATCTGAGACTGCAGCTCACGTAGCTCCTCTTCTTACAGCTGCCTACCTAGCATTCTGATTCTGCCTGGTCTGCCCTTTGAGACCCCTAGGACAGCCTGGCTTTTCATCCTCCAATGCCATGAGGGGTGTGGGCTCTGCTGTCTTCTCTAAGTCTTCCTGCATGGCAGCCTGGCTTGCTCCTTCCCTCCTGCTGCTTCATGCATTTCCCAGTCCTTCTGCCACTCCTCTCCTCTTTCTGCTCTCCTGCTGTCACGGTGTGGTCCTCAGTGTCTCTCCCTTTGTGCAAAGCAGCTCTCCACGTCGTCCCTGCGGCAGCCATCCTCTCACAGCCCACCCTCTGCAGACTGTTTCTTCATTGGGACCCTCTCTCGGGTTTTGAAGGAGCAGAATTCACAACTAAGTTCTGCCCTCAGGTAACCCAAGGGGCCCTGGACAAGTCGCCTCGTCTCCCTGTTCCTCAGTGTCCCTGACTGACAAAGGCCAGCTTCCTCATAGCAGTGTTTTGAGCATTAAACCAAGAATGCAAAGGGGCCTATGCACATAGGCACATAGCAGGTGTTCCACTACAGTTAATTGAATGACCTCACCCTATGCATTTTCCTTTGCAGATGCCAGTTTTCAAGGGATATTTTGGTTCTCATATGGCCACAGGCATTTTCCTTGTCCTTTAGGCATGTCTACTTATCAGACTAGGTGATTTTGGTTTCTCTTTGTCCTTCCTGACAATAACTGACCTAGGGCTGCCCATGCCAAGGCTGCCAAATTCTTGACGTTAGGAGGGGAGATAGGTAAATCCCTGGGTTGTGCTCTGTCCTGCTGCTCCTTGGGAAGCGGCTTGACCACATCCCTGTGGCTGGGACTGCTTGTGAGTGAGCTTCAAGGATGGCCACAAGGATTCTACGTCTCTTGCTTCCTGGCTGCAGGCCTGAGATCTGGCCAGCCTTTCTCCCCCAAGTCCTGTAGATAATAAAAATCATACTGTTCCAACAGTGTTTCGGGCTGGGAGTCTCCTGTCCACCCATTACACGCAGGTCCCCTGCATCTTGGAATGCTCATTCTGCCGCCTATGATGACAACACAGGGCTCTCTTAACCTTGTCAAAGAAAGCCAAACACAATCTGAATTTCTGACAATAGGAAATCTTAAATTATAATGCCCTATGCTCATTTATGTTATATTTTCAATGCAGAAAAGCAGGCTGCAAAACAGTATGTAAAGTAAGAACTTATTTTGGTGACAAAAAAAAAAACAACTATCTACGTAGAAACTGAAAATTGTCTGGGAGAACATATACCAGAATGTTAGCAATGCTTTTTTTTTTAATTTCTTTTTTTTTTTTTCTGGGTGGTGGGCTAACAAAAGAGTTTGATTTTCTTCTTCGCATATGTCTGTAATTTTCTGATTTGTTTACAATGAACATATATTTCTTCTGTTTCACTAAATAAAGGCACCACAGACCCTCGTGGCCTCATTTGCATACATTTGCATGCCAGCTCCTCGAAAGCCATCCATCAGAACCTCTTCATCAGCCTTCCTGGTTAGGACCCCAAGGTGGCCAGTAGCCCAGCCCACCTAAGAAGACCCTTGCAGGTCCCATCTGAGACCAGAAGCCTGGGCCCTCCCTTCCATCCCCCATTAAGCATCCCTGTCTCCCCAACGGTGACACCAACCCGGAGGCAACAACAGCTCTGTTGTCACATTTCCAACCTTGAAGGTGTCTTGCGTCTATTTCGTTGGCAGCATTTTCATGTTGTTCTCCGGGCTCTGACCTTAAGTGGCTGATTTTTTTTTTTTTCTCTCTCTCCCTTTCCCTGTGTTCTGCCTCCCTCTCCCCTCCTTTCTCTGGGCTGCAATCCTCTGAGCCAGCCCTCAGAGCTGTCTCGAGCTTGTTTCCTATTTTTGTACCTTGTGAAACTGAAGAGCACAAAGGGCCATGAGTACAGCGTGGCTCAGCCCTTCAACAGTGACGATGGCAATGTGTCTGTCTCCTTGTCTGGGCTAGGGCTGGGTGGGGCCTGGAAAACAGCAGCCAAATGTAAACTGTGGGGAAGATGGGGCCTGTGTTGATTGGTACAAGTTTTACCTGCACATACACACACACACACACACACACACACACACACACACACACACACACACACACTAAGGTCTGCTCAGAAGCATACCATTGTATCAGGATGCTGGCTCCCAAATCAGACGGACCAGGTGCATCTAGTGTACCTGATTACACTAGGTCAATGGGAAGCCCAAGCTCCAGGGTGACTCTCCATCCCATAATCCCTGGGGCATCTGTTCCCGTGTTTCCTGACAGTCACCCTCACCAGCTCACAAGGGTGGAGCACTGGCTGTATGCCCTGGAGCCATGCTCCATTCTGTTCCAACCGTGTGATCAGCAGGACACTCCCTGGAGACACCTCTGCACAGAAGGTCCTTCTGCCACCTCTGCACTTCTTGGTCTTGGTTGCGTGGCTCAGTGTCTTCATGCTCATCTGTCCCTGAGGACAGTGTGGTCTCTGGTGTGTAAGCTTCTTATAAGGCTTTGGTGATATAATGGGCACAAGGTACTGATCGTAGTGTCTGGCATTCAGGAGCCCTCAGGATAAGTGAGGTGATTATTTTATCTTTCTGACAAATCCGGAGTGGGGTGTGGTAGGGTGGCCACAGTGCTGGAAAAAGGTGATTATTTCATCAACATTTGGAATATCTGTGTTCTCTTATTGTACAGTCGCCTCTGTGTCCAGGCTTAGCACCCTATGCATCACCTGCTCCACCCCTGGGAAAACAAAGATTCTTTATTCAGTCCTATGCTGGGTCCATGCCAGCAGCACTGAGCAGAGGGTGATGAGATTCAGTCTTTTCTGTTTGATTCCCAAGCCCATTAGGTCTCCCATGGACCTGGCCTCCTGTCATTCACCTCTCTTGCTCTGACCCTGGCAGCTCGTCTTCCACAAGATTGCCCTTCGTGAGTGCAACAGCCTGAATGCTGGCATCCTCCCCTTCCCAGTCCTTGCGGAGGCCCAGAATGTTTCTATTTGTAATCCCAAGCAAAGTTATCAGAGTTCTAGTGGGTTAATTCCAATCTCCCACTTGCAGTGCAACCCACAGTGAGAATAAAGACACTGAAGCATATTTGTAGTTAGGGGGAGCAAAAGGGGTCCTAAGTCCAGCTGGGATAATGGCTAACCAGAACAAAGGCCTCCACTCAGGGCCAAAGTTGGGCTTTATTAATTTGTGAAGAAGGGAGTGGCTTGAGGATGAGCAACTGTGAGAATGGCAGGAAGCCTGTGTGATGTGAGCTGGGCTGGGCAGGAGGTGGAAATCATGGCTGCTCTATGCAGGGAGAAGGATGTGCAGAGAGAAATCTGCATGACATGACTGAGATAGTATCTGATGTTTTGGGCTGGCGCTTCAACTCTGATGTGTAATCTTTCAAGCCCCAGGAAGTCACAGCCTCTATCTCAAGGCTCTGATCCCAGGGAACAGCACAGTGGTGGAGCACTGGCTCTTCATCCTGCCTTGTCCTGGCTCACGCAAGGGAGCAATGGGTGGGGTTCCGGGGAAGAGCACCTGCCACCTTCAAAGACCACTGCCAGCACCTCGGCTAGACCACTGCAAGCTGCTTAAAGCCAATTGAAGGGAAAAGGAAAAGGCCTAGCCAGCCCTGCACAAGTCAGTGCATAGAAATAGGGTCAGGTTCAACCAAAATGGAGACAACTGCTCCTCCATCGGGGAGAGTCACCCAGGTGGTCCTCCATACACCCCAGAGCCACAGCAGATGCATAATCTCTAACTGGATGGTGTTGGAAGCTGAGACTCTCTGCAGGTGATGAGGTCACAGAGCCTTCCTCGGTGAAGGGAGGTGACATCTGTTACCTTCATAACTGTGGCTGGTACACTGCTATTGTTTGTAAGCCTCCTAGCAGGTTGGAAACTGGCTTTTCCTTCACACCTTGTGGTCCTGTGTCCCAGCTTATCCTGAGTAGTATAAAGCTTGTCCCACACCAGTGGTGCAGGGGTACAGAGATGGCCCCCCCCCCAAAAAAAAAAAAAGAGGCAAGCAAACTGCATTCCCTGGCAAAGGTGAGGAGTGATATATATGAGCTTGACCATCCCAACTCTATTGGTGCCTCCCTGGCTTGGCCAGGGTGCAAGGGGGGTGGGCCTGTTCTCCCCTCTTTTCTATAGGCTGTCATGGGATGATCAACACCCAAGGCCTTGAGAGCAGAGACTCCACCCAGTGCCTGATTGTGGGGACCCCCTCTGGGTGGGATTTTATCTTCTTTATGTCTTGTTTGGTGCTAGCCCTGCTGCCAGCCCAGAGCAAATAGCAGTAAACGGTGGTGATGACCATTGTAACCAGGCTGGCAGGAGACCAGTGGCTGCAGCCCAAGAGGCCTGCTGGACCCCAGGTGGTCTATGCTGCTTCTTACTTTGAGAGGCAGGAAGAAGCTGCTGCCCAGGTTTGAGTTCTAGGCCTTCACTCCGCATGGGGCTTTGCCAGGATTTGGGTGCTCTCATGGCCCCTACAGAGCAGCCACGGAAAAGACCTCTAGTGCAAAAAGCCTGGCAGAACAAAGCCCCCATATAGTGCAGTGTCCAGGTTGAGTGACAGGAGACACCCCTAAAGGAGACATCCCCTACCAGGCTCCTGGTGCAGCCCACGGGAGCTGTTCTGCACTGCATGGAGAATATAGGCTTTGTTTTAAGGGCTTCATCCATACTAAATGACCACCATGATGATTTAGCAATTTATACAGGGCCAAGACTTATCAAAAGCAAAGTCTGTGACAGCCTGTGAGTCCCAAAAGCAGGCCTGAGTTGAGCAGCTTCTCTGGAGGAAGGGTCTGGCTGCGAGTGAGGCCCTCGAGGGCCGCTTCTTCCCCCCAGCCTCTGGTTGTTGCTCTGCTGAACTCAAGGCAGGCCTAGCCTGCAGGGGCTCCAGCCCCACCCCGATCCCCACAGCACTGCACCCAGGACAGGCAGTGCACCCTCTGCAGCAGGGCAGAGCCTGCCTGGAGTGTCCTTGCAGGGGAGTTCAAGCCCTCCACACCCGGATCTCTCTCCACCAGGCAGTGCACGCAGCATTGCAGTGTCTGGTGGGACGGGCTTGCTCTGCCCCTTCTCTGGAGGCTGCTCTGCTCTGTTTTCCTTCAGGGCTATCTGATCCACTGGAACTAATAATGACCCTGTGGATGGAAAGTACCTGTGCTGTGATTCACATTCCAGAGCTCAGCAGGGGGCAGGCTGAGGTGAGAGTACCCACTGAGCCATCGGGCCTGACTGCCTTGGCCTGACTGCCTTCTGGCCCCAGCCTGGTGCCCTCACAGAACCCTTCTGCACTCACTCATTCTTGTACTCCATGCACAAGAGTCTCTGCCAGGCCCCTTTTCTAGAGAACCTGTTCTAGGCTAGTGTCCCATGGGCCCTGGAGTTCACACCAGAGAGCACTTGTGGTTGGAGAGGAAATGGGGCCCAAGACCTGTCCTCTAGAGGAGCTGTACGTCTCAGGAGCTACTAGCATAGCCCCATGGGCTCACAACAACCATGCTTCCCCCTACCTACAGTCTTGTATGTATGCAGACACACAGGTGCACAACCATACACACCATGAGCTGGTTTTGCAAGCATCTCCCTCTCTAGGGCTCCTGGGATGCTCTGAAATTTGAAGGGTGAGAGAAGCTGATGCTAAGCCCATGTCGGCTGTGCCTCAAGGCCGAGGTTAGGCTGAGGGCTCCCCCACCCCCATTTTGTTTTCCCTTTCTGGAGAGAAGAATGATCTCCTAGGAAGTCTCCAAGGTTGGAAATTGATTTCTCTATTTCCGCATGCATTTTGTTTCCAAGTCAGGGCAGAGAAAAACGCAACCCTTCTTGCATTGATCCTCGTCTGTAGGCTGAGGGCTGGAATCAAAGGGGCAGGGGGCTGGGGGATTCCTGGGCATCCTCAGGGTCAGTGGAGAAACCCAGCTCCAGAGGTGCTGATCTCCTTGTTAGTTTTTAAGATCTGTAATCTGTTTTGTTTGGTTCTCCATTTGTTTTTTCCTCCTTCAACTACAAACAGCATAGGCACAGGGGGTTTCAGACTGTTCTCTTTGGGCTGGAATTCCCTCTATCTGGGCCCCTGTCATTCTTTGTGCAACATTGTTCACTTCCCCCACTCTCTGCCTGGAATCTGAGTGACCCCAGAAAGTCACCCCAGGCTCCCTGCCATCCCCAGCACCCTCAGCTCTCGTAGGAAGAGGTCACTGCAGGCATACCTGCTGTGGGGTGGCCTGAAGACACCCGCAAAGCGGCTTCCTGCTGCAGCAGCATAAGCCAGATGGAGACAAAGCCCACCCCACTCACCAGCCTGGGTTACAGAGTCCTGCCCGCAGGGATTTGAGCCCCTAGGCACTGCTGCTCAGGAACAGAAGGGCAGGAGGAAGCCTAGGGCTCTCTCACTGGGAAGGGGGTTTGGGGACCTAGGGTGAGACTGGCCAGACGGAAGCTCCCTACACGAGGCCCCTCAGGGTCCCTTGGCCCTGGGCACCCTCTCAGGAGCCCCCCAGGTCTGCTCCGGGCTCTTCCCTCCATGGTTCCTAGGTAGCGTGGGCCGAATTGTGTCCCTTCACCTCCAGTTCTGCCGCAGAGCCATGGAAACCTTAAGCTTCACCAATTGAGAACACAGCTGTATTTCCAAGTAGGGTCTTTGTTCTTTTCTGTATTTCTTTTCTCTGCAGCACTAGAGATTGAACTCAGGGCCTTTGTGCTGAGCTGCATGCTCAGCCTTTTATTAATTGATTGATTGATTCACTGATTGACTGACTTTTTTATTTTGAGGCAGGTCTCACTAGGTGGCACAGGCTGAGCTTGAACTTTGTGCTCTTCCTGCTTCAGCCTCCTGGAGTGGTGCGATTATCAATGTGAGTAAACTGAGGTGAGGCCCTCAGGCTGAGCCTGGGTATAGTGTGACTGGGGTCCTGTGACAGGAGGAAGCTTGGATCCCTAACGAGATGAGGGACTTGTGAGGCCAGAGGAAAGACCCTTGAGGAAGCAGCCACCTGCAGCCAAGGAGCGAGGAGGTGTCAGGAGCAGGCAAGCGCGCTGAGCCCCAGCTCTGGACTTCTGGCCTCCAGCTCTTCACAGAAGTTCTTGGCGCTATCACAGCAGCTGGGGTAGGACAGGTGAATAGTCATTTTCCTAAAGCACCCGCAGGACAGGAGTGTTGAGCCCGGGCAGACCTAGGGAGAAAAGTCACAGTTGCACATGCTGCTATGTGGCTATGGGTGAGCTCCTTGCCCTTCCTGAGCCTCCAAGTGTGAGTCCTTAAAATACGGCAGCTGCAGCACTTCCTTCCGGGAAGGCTGTGCTGACAGACAACAAGATATGGCTTCTGAGACTGCACCCAGAACAGTCCCAGCACCTGGGCCACCTGCTCCCTGCAAATGAGCTGGCACTGGGGGCTCTGAGGCTTGGGCTGAGACAGACACCCACACCCCTGCCAGGACTGTCCTACTGGGCTGGCCTCAGCAGAGCCAGGGGCAGTCACTACCTCTCACACTCTCAGCCAGGCACGGGCTTAGGAGGCTCCCAAAGCCAAAACTGCAGATGAATTTGCACATGGATCTCTGTGTTGGTCCATCTATGCCCAGGGTGGCCCAGTAGGCATCTGGCTGCAGGGTGGAGCATTTGCCATGTTCCACTTTGAGAAGTGACCTACAGTGTCACCAGGAAGAAGGGCACATACACTAGGCAGGAGGTCACCACACAGGTAGATGAGACCCAGTGTGGAGTCACAGATGGGGGCTTCAAGCCATTCTACCACTTAATAGCCTCAGCATCTGTAGTTGCTGTTGGATTTCTTCATACTTTTTCCTCTCCTTCCTCTCCCTCTCCCTGCCCCCTCCCCCTCCTTCTCTTCCTTCTTCTGTATTTAGTACACAGTCTAGAGGTTCTCACCACACAGATTAGACTGGTAGTGATCATCCTGTTTTCAGCATCCCAAGTGCTGGGATTACGGGCATGTGCCACCACACCCAGTCTCAATTGACTGTCTCAGTGTGCCCCCGGGGGTGGGGTGGGCATGAACTTCAGCCCATGACAGCCTAAGCAGGCATTTTAATCTGCTAAGCTATCTGGCCAGCTCTCTCTTCTTTGATGAACTGGGGATTGAACCAAAGGCCTTCATACTGAATTATATTCCCAACTCTTTTTATGTCTTTGTTTTGAGATAGGGTCTCATTCATTTGTCCAGGCTGGCTTGGGTTTGTGATCCTCTTGCCTCAGCCTTGCAGAGTGCTGAAATTATAGGGGTGTGCCCACATTCTTGACCCCCCTCCTCCCAATGCTGGGGAATCAAACCTGGAGCTTTGCGCATGCCAGCTAATTGTTCTCTACTAGTGAGCTTCAGCCCTGGTTCAATATCTTTATCTCCAAGTGCATCCTACTAATATTGAGAGAATGAGAGCTATTGACTACATAGTATTTATTAAAGAAAGAGAAAAATATGCCAGGAGGAAGGTGTGCTGTTTAAACACCTCTTCTCCAACTCGTGCCTTTTAAAAGAAATAACACTCCATTATCGACCAGGCATATTCCTGAACATTGGGAGTCCCAGGGACTCACAGCTAGCTGGGCTCTGGTTAATGGATTCAGGATGGCTCCTGTGGAGTAACTATATTCACAGAGCATCTGTCAATATGATTTCCTGTCAATTATTCCTTTGTACAGCGTGAGGGTGGGCGCAGAAGTGAGTGGTCCGCTTGTGCAGGAGCTGTGGAGCTCCCACCTCCCTGGCTCACAGCTCAGTCCCCGTCTTCCCAGGACTGGACAGGGGACAGGCTCTGCTCCCTGAGCTGCAGGACTGGTCTGAACCAGTCCCCAGCTGACTGCATAATGACCAGCAGTGCCTGGGTGCCTTGTAGATATCTCAGGGCTGACAAGTTGGGGCCAGGAAGGCAGCTCAACATACGTACGTGTGTGTGTGTGTGTGTGTGTGTGTGTGTGTGTGTGTGTGTGTGCGCCACCCTGCCAGAAGAACTAGGAAGGGAGACTAAGTTGATTGAAGTTTTATTAACCTGCCACCCACCAAGTGGAGTAAATCAAAGCAGTTCATATTATTGAATCACTGGCTTTAGGGACATGGACATCGTCTCTGCCCCAAGTGCCCTGGCTGCGTGATGTGGCATAAAACACAGTCACCTCTCCATGGCGCCCAGCACAAAATCCGGAGGCTTAGATAATTAAATTATATTTCTTCTGGGCTTTGAAACACGCTGCATGCCTGTTCGGCTTCTTCTCGTTCAGCGCATGGCGCATTTGTTTTTCTCGTCTTATTTGCCTCCGCTGACACTGACGTGGGGTTATCTCGAAGTCCATACCATACTTAACTGGTTTGTTGTCCCCAAGGTGCCGGCTGGGGCTCCTGAAGGATAACATGGGAAGTTGAGTGTCAGAGACCAAGCGTTCCTGAGGCTGCCAGAACCGCTATTATGCTCACGCTCAAAGGTCCCTCCTTCTTTGAACCTCCTCAGCTCCCATCCTGTCCTCCCTCTTCCCTTCCTGGCTTCCCAATTTCAACCTGCTCCATATACTTGTTTGTTCATCTTGATTCTTATTTATCCAAATATCTCAAAGAAAGGCGGCATCTGTCCTTCTCTGTAGCAGACTGCATGAATCAAAGACAACAGGCAAAAACCTCCCACCCACTCACATCTTCCAGGTGCCCTTGCCCCTTCCCCCCTTGGGCTGGAGTTTGGATTTCAGTGTAACTTACCAAACGACATGACTGTCTTCAAGATGTGGCTGAAGCCCTGTGATCCTGAGAGACTTCCCGCACAAGTTAAAAAAAGCCACATAGCTCACTCTGGATGCTGCAGGAAGTCGAGATACCCTGAGGTCGCCATGCTAGGGAGGCACGTGCAGATCTTCCGGTCACCTGAACTTCTGGCTGACAGCAGTTGAGTTCTAGACCACTGAAGGCGCCACCTTGGTTGCCCAGCCCAGCCGATCCTTTGGGTGACCCTGGCCCAGCTGGCACCTGACCAAGCTCACCTCGGAGATCCAAGTGTGCAGCTAAGCCTTCCCCCTAATCTACAAAGTCATGAGCGCAATATGATAATTGTTTTTAAACTACTAAGTTTGGGGGAAATTTGTTAACATAGCAATGGGTGACTGGACCGTGCTCAACAGGAATTTACCCTCCGGGTGGGAAGATAAATTAAAATTTCCTACAAAATAAGGATAAAATTATACTCGAGGTCATGGTCAACACTGAAGAGCCCTGCAGAGTCTCAGGAGTGCCCTGGCTCAGAGGCAGCAGAGTAGCTGCCCGGTGACAGGCTGAGCCCTGAACAAAAGCTGGAAGTTCATAGGGGATAAGAGGACTACTCTGGCATAGGCAAAGGTCCTGTGGCAGGAGCAGACACTGAAAGAAAGACAGTGGAGCTGCAGGTGGGGAACAAGAAGAGGAAAGAGAACAGCACAAGTGCTGGACCCTAAGGACCACCTTTGCACAATGTGCTGAGGTCCATTGATTCTGCAGGAGGGCAGTGGCCAGCCATCTCTAACAGGCCGGAGCTGTATTTGTGGGTGCAGAGTGGGGTGGTTAACCAGCAGGGTGAGCACTCTCCTGGGAACAAGTCCAGGCTGAAATGAGAAGCAACTACCCAACAGCACCCAGGTTGTCGTGCAGGTCACCTTCCCGCCCAGGATCCTGACGCCAATCTCTCCCAGAAAAGGGTACAACTTTGCATTTAATTGTACGACCTTGGGGAGGTCACTTCACCTCCCGGGGGACGGGACTGGCATGGATGATTTATGCGTCCTTTCAAGTTTTGTGAATCTGAGAATCAATCTTCAATGACTTCGCCATCGTGAATAAAGTGCTTCCTAAAACTTCCATAAATAAACAGGCCGATGGCACCAACTTACACTGGGTAGGATTCATTATTATTACGCACTATCTATAGAGTGATCTCCTTTCTCCCTAAGGCCTGTTACATTTCAAAGGCAACACAGGGCTTAGGGAAGGGGACCACCAAGCGCATGTCCAATGAATATCCAGGGAATGGTGGCCGCACCCAACTGCACGGGAGAAACAAGCGCTGGGTACCAGGCTATGGTCGGTGCATAGAATGGTGTTCCCGCTGGGCCACCGGGGCCCCTGCTCAGGCAGGCAGATGTCGCCTGCCATTCTGCCTCGTGCACTAGGAAAAGGGCTGCGTTGCAGACGCCAGGGGATGGTAGCTGGAAGACATGGGTGCGGGACCACAGCGAGTGCAGAGAGCGGGGCCAGCAGGGCTTGGGGGTCTCCTACTCTGTGCCCTTGAGCCAGCTGTTTGGACCCTCCAAGTGTCTCGGCCACTTCCCCGCAGGTGAAACACAGTACCGTCACCCTACTTAGGTGAGAAAGGTTTATTCTGTCTCACAGGGTCACTCCGGAGTCGGTCAGCTTCTGGGCAGAAGCCGCACGGTGGGCGGACGCCGAGACGCACAGCTCGCTGATCACCGCAGAGCAGGCGGAACGCAGAGCGAGAAGGGAGGCACGGGCCGTGCGTGCGCGCGTGCGTGCGTGCGTGTCCCTAGTGATCCGCCTCTTCGGCCCTGACCCCAGCTGCTGATGGCTAACTTCAGCGTATGCTCTGCGATTAATTAATCCACAGAACATGGAGCCGCAGTAAGCTCCTCCTCCTTCTCCCAATACACCAGGCTTTCGGGGAGACACTTTAGAGCTAAACCGTAACACTAAGCCGAAATTTCCTCCAAAATAGAGATGAAAACACCTACACTTCTACCTTCAAGGAGGGATGCAGAGATTAAATGAGATAATCCCTCTGAATTGCCCTAGACTATGCGCCGGGCACGTAGTATGTGCCGAATAAATGCTGAGTATTATTATTCCGCTCCATCCGCCAGCGCTCTTCTCCAATAATTGAAGCCGCACACGGTTGAGATTACAAATGTCAAACTTACAGAAACCAGGGCCCTGCTGTATGTGTTTATGCTGAAACGCGCCGTTTAGAAAACAGGGAGCAGATTCGGCGCGCCTCTGTGGTCCCTTTCGCTGTTTTTGTACAGTCCCTGGTTAAAAATAAAAACGAAAAGCAACATAGTAAGTAATGTTACAGCGAGGGATCCCGTCCTGGGTTCAAATGG
>PVKN010009526.1:0-23642 GCA_004027915.1 Capromys pilorides
TTTTTTTTTTTTTTTTTTTTCTTTTTCTCCTTAAGGATGCTATTGAAGGGTTTTTTGATAAAGTAGCCAACAGCACCAAAAAATAACAGAATGGATTTCCTAATGAAATCAGGCACAGGTCTCCGTCAGTGACCCTCAGGCAGGCGGGCTGTCTCCGTCCTCCGATGCATAGCGATTCAGCTGGTAAGGAGAACCTGGTCACGCCGACTTCCGCCTTCAGCTGCCATAACTGCCCGCAAACACAGCGGGCCTCTCCGGTTTGAAAATAGGAACTCATCTCGCACATGACAGAAGAAAAGACAGCCAAAGTAAAGCCATTTCTTTTCAAGTTTTTTTTTCTATGTGTGTCTGTGTGTCTCCTATCCCTTTTCTGATCTAGAAAAATCTGCTCACATGACTTGATGGATTTAAAATTTGTTCTCCAAACTTCACCCTCTTCAAAAATGGGTTAAAAAGCCTTTTTTCCCCAACAGTTAAAAAAAAAAAATTTTTTTTTTAAACAAAAGGGCTTTTGTCAGCCATGGAGGGGCAATACAAATTAATACAGCCCCCAAGGGTTTTTAAAACAGTGAATATACGGCAGTTTCAAAAATCTGACTGCAGTGTCTAGGTATTCTAAGTACAAAAAAAAGTTCCAACAGTTTAATGCTAAAACAAAATTAGTTCTCTAAAACCAGAAGAAAATCTTCTTTAGAGCTAGTGCAAAGACAGCTTGTATCCTACAGCAAGTACTCCAAACTAGAATATAATAATTACAAAAAAATATATATAAATCGACCATGGGGTTGGCGTCTTCATGATGAGCTCGCAGCACTTCTGGAGGGCCCGGAGGCCGGCAGCCGGCATGGCGGCACGTCCACCGTGGCTCTCTTGCGGGGGCCTCGTTTTGGTGTGGGTTTACTGAGACAGTTCTCAATGCTGCCGTTCTTGCCAGACACTTTGCCACAGATCTGATTGACGAGGCTGATGATCTGCTCCTGGAGGCGGAAGAAGACACAGGTGAACACAGTCCAGCCCGTCACCAAGTCACGCACCTGAGGCTTTGGGGTGTGTGGCACAGCTGTGGCTGGCCTTGCCAGGAGAGCCAAGGACTTCTGAGCAGCAGCACCCTTGAGAGCTGGTGGTGGCGGTGCTTCACCATGCTGGTCATGCCAGGCGGAGGCCATCAAGGTGGTGGACCACCTCCTAACCACTGCTCCAGTGACCACCAGACAATGGGCTACTGGGCTGCACTTCACAGTACATCCCTGCTGGCAGGGAGCAAAAGTGTCACCAAGCTAAAACTCAAACCTGGCTTCCACGACTTCACCCAGGAGCACCAGCTGCTCCCTGACACTGCGCTCGGACTGGGTCCCCCTGGGATATCACACCTAAGACAGGTGGCAATACTGCCACTGCCAATCTCTTCTTGGTGCCACACAATATAATCACTGCTGCCCTGCCACCAACTGGGGACCCCAGCTCAGCTCCTCAGCACGAGGCAGGCAGACACGGGGGCTGTTAGCCTGGCTTGCAAATAAATGCAGGTGCCTGCCTGCTGTGCCAGCACAAGCCTTAATCTGGCACTTGAGGCTGATGGAAGGTTTGCACCAAGTTTAAGGCCAGTGTCTACAACAGTGTTCAAATAGGCTGCCAACAGCTACATGCCAGTCCTGTCTGACAACTGATCTAGCTCCATAAAACACAACAAGGCATCTGTTACCCACCCTGTTCGAGCACAGGGAGATGCAAAATATATCTCAGGAGAACTCTGGCTGGGGGAGGCAGCGGGGTTAGAGGCCCTATGGTCCAGAAGAGATGTGGCCTGCAAGTGAAGGCTGCCTTGCTTCTAATGTTCCTAGTCAGCAAGTGGCCTGACAACCTAAGAAGCTCGGTGTCCTCCCTAGGACCTTCCCAGGTCATAGAGGGCAGGCTGACCCCTCCCAGGGAGCAGGCGGACTTCCCGCCATCTGCAGGATGTGCCAGTTTAAAAAGCAACAGCTTGTATCGGTTCTACGAACTACAACATCTACAATTCAAGACTGGTCTGCAGATGCCTGTTTCTAGAATTTCCATCCTTACTCATCAAAACCAAGCATCAGTGCACCAGGCCTGCGTGCTGCACTGTGTAGCACTCGGACTAGGGCACCTCACTGCTGTGTCCCTGGCAGTGAAAGCTGAGGCCCAGGCTTCATAGTGAGCT
Organism: Capromys pilorides; assembly: GCA_004027915.1. Lineage (NCBI taxonomy): Eukaryota > Metazoa > Chordata > Mammalia > Rodentia > Capromyidae > Capromys > Capromys pilorides. The sequence goes on from PVKN010009526.1 coordinate 2,183, forward strand.
CTTCAGGCGTCCTGTCGAAGCCGGCCAGGGCCATTCTTACTCTGGCCGAAGGGCTATTTTAAGCATATTCTGACATCTGCTGCTAATACAAAGAAATCGACAATGGCAAAAGGGCAGTTGTCACTGAACGCACTCCTGGAAAACAAAGACCTAAGCAGACGTATTTGCAACTTTCCTTATTTTCAGCTTATGCTACCTTAGCCAAAACTGTATTCGACCACCTTCCTCCTTGCGGGCTCATCTGCCACCCCTGGGGCTGTGGACCAAGTGGTCAGGAGCATGGCACTGGGCTGAGGGGCGTGGAAGCACCAAGACACACTAGTGGCTGCTCTCTGGGTCTCAGCTTCAGCCACTGCTTTGGCCCTGACCAGTGTGGAAGGAAGGAAGGAGTGGCCTCCTGGATGGGTAGTGGTGGTGCCACACAAAGCGCAGCAGCTCAGGAGAGCAGCCGGGCACTAAGGGGCAGGGGTGTGATGTAACTAAGTGTGGGAACAGGGTAGAGGGGCTGGGGGGATGCCACAGATGGGTGCAGGTAGAACTCGATGGGAAGCAAGAAGAAAGGCTCTGCATCTAGAGGTTCCCGAGAACAGCAGCCACAGTGGACTCGCCCTGCAGGCTGAGTTAGGGTGCTGCCAAGAGCTGCCAGCCCTCTACCCCCTGCTACACTGAATGGGGACCAAGATGCCTGGTGCACAGAGCCACAGTCCACAGGAGGGGACATGACTCAGATCAAACTGAGAGCTAAGGGGAGGGAAAGGAACTTGCTCATGTGTTTATGATGCACACCACAGCTAAGCAGCTAGAAAGGTCTCAAGGCAGCATGGTCCATGATGAGCACAGGGCAGCTCCAGGGCAGCACAATGCAGTCCCCTCCATTCTTTAGTTCCCTGGACAGGCACTGAGGATTCTGGGAAACACCTTTGAGCCTATACCAAAGCCCTCCTGCTAAAGAGCTAGTGGCCCAACTGAGGTCTACAAGATACCAGAGAGAGGGCTGGGTCCAGGGCCAAGACTAGCATCTGCAGGTGTGACATATCCCAACAGGAGCGTGCTGCTAGCTTCCCGTGGACTGTTCCCGTGGGGACCAGCCCAGAAGCTGCCAGGCTACTGCACATAACAGGTCACTCAAGGCCTCAGGAGGCACCTTCAGATCTGGAAGGTGGGGGCAGCTGAGTTGCTTCCATTCACTTCCTCCTGCTTGGGGGGGCGGGGGGGACAGCACGTAGCTATTAGCACACAGCCACTGGCTGGCCAGGGTGGGAATAACAATTACACCACATGGTGTGGCCCAGTGCCCCCACCACAGCAGAGGCGCACCACATATCCACACAGTCTTAGGGGAGGTGTCCCTGCTACCAGGCAGCTCATGCTCAGGAAGCAAAGCGATACATGATAGGACAGAACTTGCCCAGAGGTGTGGACAGGAGGGGAAACCAGAACAGGCCCAGATCCGCCCCGAGGTTCCAGGTCAGTGCACACTGAAGCTGGCTGAATCCACGCGTCCCAGGCTCCCTGCTCTCCTGCCAACTCCACACTCTGTGCGCCAGGGGGCAGCCGGTGTGGGGACTGACCTCGTCATAGCGGTACATCAGCTTCAGCCCACGGCAGGACTTCTGCTTCTCCACGTGGCGCAGGGCACACTCCAGGCAGAACACGACATTCTCATTCTCCTGCACCACCTACCAGGAGGGAATGGCTCAGCTGAGGTGAAGGACAGGGCTGCCCGGGGACCAGGCAAGGCTGCCCCACCTTGACACTCTGCCCACACAGAAGGGCAGGTGATGAGAAAACACTGGAAATGGACTAAGAAGCCAAGCAGGTCCACAGGTCCAGGTGGGGTCTCCAGGAGGGGGAGTGAGGGCTAGGCAGCGTGAGATGGGAGTGATGCCCGCTGCAGGGCTTGGGCTTGGGGAAGGCAGAGGGGCCGACAGCCTGAGTGAGGACAGGCGGCTGCTGCAATCACAGGCCTCGCAGCTTGACACTACTGCTCTGAGCAGCTCAGCCACAAGCATCAGCCAGAGACCCTACTGCTGCTTCCAAGCTCCGTGACTGCAGCCTTCAGACCCTCAGGCCTCTGCACCAGGAAGATGTGTACTGAACTGCCCCAGATCTCTCCCTCCTGGGAGGACAGTGCAAGGTCACAGAGAGTGGGGCCCAGCACTGTCTGACAAGACAGACAAGAGGCCTGCCCAGGCAGCAGGGCTCCTGTTCCTCACTGGCTCTGGTCCCCATCTGATGGTGTGAGAAAGAAGACACACAGTATCCCAAGCAGTTGCAGGTACTTCTTGAAAAGGAGGGGACATTTGAGGTCATGTGTCCCTAGTGTTTCTTAGCAAAGGGCAGAACAAGCTGTGAGCAAGGAGGTGACACTGACAGGAGCACCACCACTTAAAGACTGCAGGCCAAGGACAAAAATAAACGAACAACAAGCGTGCTAACCTAAGCAGTGCATACTGGAAATACTCAAGTAGAAAAGAAATGGCATGTGACAACTCAGAAAGCACAACTCTGGGAAGGACATTTGAAATGGCCTCACCCACAGCTAGCCTAAGAAGCCATGGGGATAGCCTGTGTCACCATGTGGTCACCACAGAGCCATGGAGGAACACAAGGGCAGACAGTGCTGAAGCTGATCCACAAAAATGCTACATTATTTCCTCCCACTGATGACAGTGCCACTCTATAGTAATGTGAAAATGTGAGCAAAGGAAACCAGGATAGATGAAAATATACAGAATGGCTGTGGGCTCGTTGGGGAGCTGGTCCACCTCCTGCATCTCAAGTGCATGTTTTGAGGGGGAAGAAGACCGCAGAAAGACGCTGTCAGGAGAGCCCAGCCCCTCTGCCTTGGGTCTGCACAAGCAGAAACAAGGACACAGTAGCTACCTGAGGATATGCGAAGGGATCTCCACAGGCCAAAGAGAGAGGGCATTGCTCCCCCTGGGTCCCAGGCTGCGGGCTTCTATCATGGCACCCTACTTTCTTGGAAAATGTCTAGACTTTTCAAGTATCACAAAGAGCCATGCTAGGCCACTGGGGAGCAGGAGTCTTGCTCAACGCTGGCCAGGGTGCTGGGTGGGGAGCGTGGCCACGTGCCCATTCTCCACAGCTCCAGGGCAGAACCAGGGGGAGCAGCAACAGAAGAGAGGGTGAGGGGAGAGGATAGGCAGGCACCTGTGGGGCAGGCTGCAAAGCTGCTAGGACCAGAGCAGGGCTCTGCAGACCCCAGAGAGGCCCCCAGGAAATGCAGCCCCCATCAAAGGCTGGGAATACTTAAGGGGGCCACAAGGGCAGAGCTGAACCACGGGCAGAGCGGAGCAGGAGGTAGTGACCGGGGTCTGACAGCGGCCCAGCTCACCATCGACAGATAGCACAGGTGCTGGCAGATCTGACACCGCCTCTCCGACGTCTCCAGCTGCAGCCACTTTCGAGGCTTTTTCTTCCCATCCGCGGCCGCACTACTGCCATCATGGCTGCCATATCGCGCAGAAGAGTGAAGGCCAGCCTCGAACAGCTGCCTGCGCTGCCGCAGCTCGGTATCCCTGCAGACACACAGAGCCTCAGACACAGCAGAGGCGCGCTCAGGCCACAATGCCGCTGCACCTGTGCGCACCACAGTTACCCTCGTGCCACCAGCTGTCAACACCAGCACTGACCAGAGTCTATCCTGGGTGGGAAGGACTGTGGAGGCTGTGTAAGGGACAAAGAGGGACCCAAGGGTGTCGTCCCATTGTGGCTCAGCACTGGGCGGGGCCCCATGGCAATGTGACCAGCCCACCCTGCACCGTGTCAGGTAGGATTAGGCACCACGCGCCCATTGCGGCTTCCAGAAAGCAGAGCCAGGGGCCTTAGGCCAGGAGTCCTAGAGCACCTTCTGTCCATTCCTGCAAACAGCATTTACACTGATTTTGTCTTCTTAATTTTCTGGTAGTGAGGACTGAAGCCACATTTCCAGCTCTTTTTTTGAGATAAAAGAGTATCCTGAAGTTGCTAAATTGCCCAGGCTGGGCTTAAAACTGCAACCTTCCTGCCTCAGCCTCCAAGAGTGCTAAGGTTACAAACATACACCACCACACCTGGCTGGGATCCACACTTTGTATGAGCGCATGGGACAGTGCAACTCCCTCATCCAGGAAGACAGAAAGGTCACAGCACAAACAGGCAGCAGGGGAGTCTGTGACCCCAGGCTCCTCCTGCCCACCGCGCATATGCGGCGCAGCCCAGAAGGCAGGGTGTGCAACACCTGAGCTCGTCCAGAAGGGCTGAGATGGTGCTGAGGGTGGGGCCGTTCTCCTTCTTTGCCTCTGCCTGTGCGATCTGGTAGAGCAGCTTCTCCATGGAGAATGGCTTGGCTATATGGCGGCGCTTCATTTCCTAAAACACAGGAATGCCCTTCAGAGGTGGTGTGCATTGGGAAGCACTCTCACCATTCTTGGTGGAAGTGGCACTCAGGCTGCCTAAATCTCCCAACAGTTTAACTGTGTTTACACTGAATCTACTAAAAACCACAGGGCTCTGCTTACCTGGAGAACAGCAGGGAACACCAGGAAAATCCCTGGCTCCCTACTGCCATGACCACAGTGGGCCGAGGCTGCCTGTGCGCACCCCAGGTCTCCTGCACAGCCTTTGCGCTAGCTGCGCAGCTCGACAGGCAGCCAGTAACGGGCATCCAAACTGCGCCCCCCACACCAGCAAGCCCCCATAACTCTCCCAGCCCAAGGAAAGTCAAAGACACCCAGGCTCGGGAATGGTCCGCGCAGACCACACTGCAGGATGCCTCTGCAGCCACGCGGAGGGGGCCTGCTCACCTTGGCCGACTCAAAGCCCATACTTGTCCACTGGGTGGTAGCAAAGTGCACAGTTTCGGAGACGCTGTAGCCACAGCACACTTTGGATACGAAGGACCCCGGGAAGCAGACAACAAATTGTCCGCTCTGCTGCACAGTTCGGTGTACCTTGATCCCCTCTCTGCACAGCACCTCCGGGGAGATCTGGGGAGACAGGGTTAGTGAGGTTCTTCCCCCACTCCACCTCCCTGCCCCACTGCCTGGGGCTCCAGGCCTTTCAGCTGGGCATCGGGACCTCAGGGAAGGGCTGTTCAAGAAGGAGAGTATGTTTCCTCCCTAGGAAATCAAGAGCCATTCCCCAAACAAGTTGGGTGTTTTTGTTTTTTCATTATGGCTGGCTCAGCCTGCCCTGTGGGTGGGGCTGGCGCAGCATGTGGTGCCGGGGATTGAACCGTGGTCCCTGAGGTTGCCTAAGCTTTCTTAGGCAGGTGCTTTAGACCGCTGAACCGTCTTTGCTGGCCCCTCAAACAAGTTCTGAACTGACACTGGTCTAGAATCTGACTCCTAGGTCCCCCAGAATATCATCTTGCTGGCCCGAGACCCAAGGGGTCCTTCCCACCCCACCAGCCACTGCCAGGGCCGAGGTTGCGGCCAGTCCAGGGCAAAGCAGAGGGTCAGTGAGCGTATTCCCCTCCCCTGCAGGAGGGTGGGGATCACAGACATAACCCAAGGTTAAGGGTAGGAGCCCGGCTGCAGCCAGACACAGCTCCAAGGAGCCAGGACCCCAGGACTCGCCAGCTCCTTAGTGGCCGGAGAACTGGTCATGAGGTCCTTGTGATCCTCCCTAGCCAGGGCCCAGCTCCAGGGGTCCACACTGGGGAGAGGCCAGCACACGGTCAGTGCGCCAAGCCTGGAACCCAGGCCAGGCCCTGCACATCTACAGGCCACAAGCCTGCGTGGCTGCCCAGGACCCCAGGGCTGTGCCACTGGAGAGTAAGTCCCTATCTTGCTCTTCCTATCACAAAATACAGGTCTGAACCCCTGCAGATTTATCTGCTTTGTTATTTCACCCCTGGAAGGCAGGGCAGTAAGCAGCCAGGGATCCGCAGCAAGGCCTTACCATGACATTGCTCTCCAGCATCTGCAGCCCCGGGGTGCCGTTGGCCTGCAGCAGGGTGTGGACCACATCCTCCAGCTTGTTCTCCTCCTCAGCAGGAATGCAATACCTGGGCGAGTGGGAAACGGAGAGCGCTGAGTCCCTGCTGCCCAGGAGGAGGGGCTTGGCTCAGAACAGCCAGACTGAGGTAGCGTGAGCTAGTGGTCTGGTGCTCTGGCTGCACACTGAGCTTCAGGGTCGCATCCGTCCAGCACGAGCCCGCCACAGCCTCGCTGCTCCACTTCCCTATGGCTCTGACCACATGCTGAGCCAGGAGCTCCCACCAGATGTTCTGTGTCCACTGTAAATGAGAACCACGTGCCACTCCAGCTCCCCAGCCTGTTGCCGGCCCCAGCTATGGGCCATCTCTCTGCCAGGTCACCAGCACTGACACCTTTTCTGTGTTGTAGCTGTCACAGGACTGGGGCTCTTGCAGTGTTCATGGCAGGAACACACAGGACCCTGAGTCCCCTAATAAGGGTGACAGGGAGGGCCTAAAGCAGCTGTCAGGAAAGACAGAACCACCTGGGATTCTCCGCAAAATATGGAGAAGAGCCAGTCCAGGAGCACAGCACTCCAAGGCTCAGGCTCAAAGTTGCCCTGGGAAATGGCAAGAGCTCCACAGGGTCCTGGGAGATGGTGGTCCTCTGTGCACACAAAACCCCACAGCTAGTGTGGAGACAGGGCTTGGCATTCCCAGTGTCTGTTTCTAAGTCCGAGGAGACCAGGGGCCACGGCTCCATCTATGATATGTGACTTCCACACAGAAAGCAGGGTGCTCACCTGACCCTGGACTGGGGGTATGGCAATGAGACACCTGCAGAACTCTGACCAGAGGACATCAGAGCAGAAAGGAGCTGGCAGGAACCAGGCTGCCAAGGCTGGCCCAGCTAGTACCACCTAGGGGCAGGAACTGTGGTGGACTTGGTCGCCTCAGATCCTCCCACCCCCCAGTACCACAGTTTGTTGTGGTTTGTATCTAGTTGTCCCCCCAAAGCCTCATGTAATTCACGGGGCTGTCAAGCACGAGGCTCGAGGGGCCGGGCTTGAGGGGGCGAGGCCAAGAGAGGCGCCAATCATTACATGGATAGCACCCGCTGTCAGAGCCCTCCCTGCCCCAATCAAGGTGGCGGTTTTGTGCGCGGAGGTATGGAGCAGATCATCCTGGACAGGGCAGCGCCCCAGCCCCTCCAGTCTGTATAAAGCGGGGGCAGCTCTTGAAACCTCCAGGAACTGAGAGCTAAATAAACCGTTCCTCCAATAAGCTTGTGTGGCGGGTATTTGTCCCGGCAACGACAGAAAAGTGACTAAAACAACAGTCCTGCCCTCTGGAGGCCTAGCTGCCCGTGGCACTCAGATGCCTATGGAAACCATCGCTGGTGTTGTGGCCAGGTCCTTGTTTCAACTGCTGGGTAAAAGCATCAGTCACAACTGACAGATTTTTTGAAAAAATATTTGTATTATTTAAAAGCCACTATATTCTGTCACTAACTTGTGATTTTTTTTTTTTTAATTTGTGATTTAAATACAGAGTTTCTAACATAAATCATATGTAGTAAAAACCACACACCCTGCACTCTCTGATCACATCCTTGCCTCTTCTTTTTCCTTCAGCAGAGCCCAGGGAGGGGACTTCCAAGAGTGAAGTCTGTTCCTCCACCTCAATTCAACACTCCTTAGGACAGGAGCCACAAGGGCCTTGTCACATCCATGCCCTCACATGAAAGCCAATGCTGAGCTCTGCTGGGTCCTGGCGGGTGAGCTTTGGGAGGGCTGGACCCTGGGCTCTCCTGCAGCTTCTGCCTGTGGCCTCCACAGCTCCCCAGTCCTCATCCACCCAGGTCACCACCTGGCTCCAGTTTGGACCCACTGTCGACCTCCAGTGACCCACCCGCCAACTACCTTCATCAGCATCCACGCGGCAACACCCACGCCAGCTCCCAAGAGGGGGTCACCAGTGGCATGGCTCTGGTACTTAAATGAACAACATACATCAGGACAACGAGCCCAGCCAGCATGGGGGACTGTGAGGCAGGAAGGCTGTGGGGCTAGACGACATTACGCACAGTCATTTCCCATCTGTCACCGAACAGAGACCACAGCGCCCAGCCCAGCAGGACCAGGATGGCTGCAGCAGAGTCAGAATCACAAGCTGGCACAGGCCCACATCCCATGTGGCCGCACCCAGCAGAACATAGGCCTGGCAGGGACTCCGCCACCCGCACCCGCACCATCACAGTACTCACCAAATGCAGTCAGCACCAGTGTGTAAGTAGTCAATATATGGAAGGTGGTTTTGGTCTCGAGACCAGCATGAGGTAGAAAAGACCATGCCAATATTTAGCCAGGGAATAGTCACTCCTGAAACACACAGGAGACGTGGCATTTTAAAAAGCATGCTCAGAGTTAATGGCCATTAGAGACCGAAACCCACATCTCCAGAAAAACGAGTTAGATTTAAAACCAGCCAGAACTTGGTGAGCCGCTATCTGATGTTCCCTGTTTTGTCTACAGAAATGAACCCAAGCGTAAGGCACTGCTCCAAACGCTAATGCAAAGCACCCTGGGTAGCAGATACAGACTATGATGCCCACTGCCAGGCCTAGGGCCCCTCGGTGCAGGAGCCTTCCCTCTGCCTGGGGAGTGAGACACAGGCTCACGGCTCAGTGTACTGAGGCATCCCACTCCAGGGACCAAGATGTCTTAGCTGCCCCAAGTCTGAAGCCTCTGTTGCTTCTACAACCACGCACAGTTACAGTCAGAAGACCAACTTCAGCTGGGATATTGGCTCTGCAAGAGCTCCCAGGGTTCAAGGCTGGAAGGCGTCCGCCCAGTTCCCGGATACTGTGGTGCACGTTGCCTCCAACAGTTCTGCTGATCTCCCCAGGTGCCACCCCCTCTCTCCTCCTATTCCCAAAAGCCAAGTTCCTAGGCACAGCCTTGCCCCCTTAGGGCCTCTAGCAGGCGTCATGGTGGGGCTTACCAGGCACAGCACCGAGGTGACGCAGAATGGATCCTGTGTTATTGGGGAGGACAGTGAGGTTCCATCCATGCCTGCAGGGGAAGACAAGAGATGTCACAGGCTAGGGGAGGGCACCCTCCCTCCAGTCCCCAGGACAGAGACAGGACCCCAGCATTACCTTGAAAAGGGCTCCGATTTTCCCACTGGGAACCCGCTCCCGTGAGTGTTGGTGTCCACCTTGCCGCAGTGCACAGCCACGTGGCAGTCCTTCTCCTCCACTAGCCTCCAGTACTCTTGCTGCAGGGAGATGAGAGGGCCAGTGAGCTGCCAGTGGACAGACTACCTGAGCACATCAGCACGCAGACCTTTCGTGGTGCTCCGCACTAGCCTAAGAGAATGGGCTCACAGCCCCGGCACTACCCAGCGGGACGTCCTCAGGGACGTCATGGCCTTGGGCACAAGAGGAACGCAATTCACCAGATGCTAGTGGCAGGAAGAACCCAAGCGTACACCAAGGACTCTCCGCACGAAGGTGGAGACTGACAAGGGCTACAACAGACTCAGGATGCTGTTTGGTGAAATAAGCCAGGGACAAAGAGGTGCAGGAGCACCCCTGCCTGAGGGGCTCTAAGCTGGTACAGTTCTGGGCTGGATGCCGCTCACAGCTGTACACAGTGACCACACGCAAGGCCTAGAACTGTGCGCTGCCTGGTTACAGTGGTGAAGAAAGACAAAAATGGGTACAGGAAGCAGGTTTATCTAAGAAAGATGAAGGCTTCCTGTGCCCTCCTGAGAGGTAACAAATGCAGCCTTGGCCTGTGCAGGTTCAGCTGCCAGTCAGGACCTGGCACCTACACCGTCCACGGGAGGTGGGCTGGGGTCTGCAGGGCCACATGCTGGCAACATGAGACCACAAAAGCTCAGTGAACTCTCCACATAGGGGCTCATATGACAGAGGGAAACAGCTGCGCTGGGTGTGCCCGACACGGCTCTGCACTCAACCTCTGTGCTCTCGGTGCTGTTCCAGAAGTGCATCCTCCTCTGCCCTGGACACACAGCACCAGGGCTGCATCCTAGGCCCAGCCGTCTGCTCATCAAAAGAGCAGTCACTAAAGAAAGGATGACTTCTAGCAGACTTCCTGCAGAGGAGATAGAAGGAATCATGGGCAAGGAGTCTGATGGGTCACAACCGGCTGCTGCCCCTATGTTGGGTGTGAGAGAGTGGACCCCCACGCATTGGGTGGTGCAGGAAGGGCTCAAGCCGAGGGGAGCAGCCAGTCCAGCCCCTGCCAATAGCAGAGGAAAGGCAGGGAGTGCCACAGAAGCAGCCAGCCCTAGGCTGTACACCCTCACTTTCTGTTTAAATACTTACACAACTGCTAGAGCAAAAAAGCAGACTTTCTAAAGGAATTAATTCTTGAATGGAAAATACAAGCAGGTTACCCTCTACTACGCTCTGACAACAGTAATCTGCACCTTCAGGAGACACAAGAACAGAGGTGGGACAAGGAGACTCACGTGCTCCACTCCCAAAATCCACTTTTCTAGAAAGTGAGTGATGCCACTACTGCAAAGGCCACAAAGGTTCCCAAGCGACTGGGATGGACTAGGACTCAGTGACACTAGAGCTGAGAACAAGGGGCAGTGACCCTGGTACAGGGCCACGGTGGGGCAAGGTAGTGTTCAGGGCATTTAATTCACAGGCAGGGAGACAGGTGGGGCTCAGGCTGGAGGAGGAGGAATGTCAGGCAGCAGTGGGAGGGGCCTGTCCACAAGTGGCAGAGCAACTTCTGCTTCCAGCACCCTGGGCACAGCTGGCACCTCACCCAGTGGCAAAAGCCACCTGGGTTTTTACTTTAGAGAGAACCTAAGTGAAGACAAGCAACACCAGAAGATGCAGCCACAGCCCCGACACACACCCCACTCTGACAGACCCAACCAGTATTGTCCCTCTGCGAATCCAACCTCTGTGCCTCAGCAGTTAGCGGGGGTTCTCAGGGACCCTGCTGGGCGCCAGCAGCGGGAGGAATGAGAAGAGCATGGCTGGGTCCTGCAGGGTCTCATGCAACCGCTGCAAACTGGGCTCAACAGTGGCGCTCCTGTCTTCCAGCTTTGCACTAGCTCAAGAGCTAACAGGTGCGCAACAGTGGCCAGCTGCCAGTCCCAGACACAAAAAACAGCAGAGAAGAGCACAGCCATGGTTTCAGGGGGTCCCATGTTTTCTTATATAACATTCAGAGGCTGGGAGAAGCAGCTCAGTGAGGGGCTCCCTCAGCCAAGCCCCTCACCTCTGCAGTGGGGAGATGGGGAGAAGGGGAGAGGCGAGACCTCAGAATCTGCACTGCGTGCAGCCTGCCTCCTGCACACACCTAGATTAACCCGCCTGAGAGCCTGTGTCGGCCACCAGCATGCGGAACAGAGAGGACAAACTTGGCTGCCTGTGTCTCCTTCCAGGCTGCCAGAGGAGACGCTGGGGCATCAGAGAGGGGACTCACCTCAATTTCGGCTGGTGCAGGCTCCTTGCTGAAGCACATATTCATGATATTTCTTGCTGTTCGATAAAAAGTTGTTAGAGAAACAGACCTTCCCTGAAACAAAAGACAAAGAAAAAAGCCTAAGTCTCAAGCAGGGCCACATACCTGTTGCGTGCCTCTGCCTGGTGGCTTCCCTGTGGCTATCAGAAAAGCCATGTGCCTACATAATGACGAGGAGACAGGACAGGAAAGCCTCTTACATAGGCCACTCGGAATCCCCAGGGCCATGAAATGCAGAGGGATGGCTGCTTCACAGGTCATGGAGGACCAACTTGATTTGATTTCTGTCACCAATAGAGAGCTGCCAAAGCCCAAGGACACCAGCAGAAGCACCAAGTGAAGCTCCAAGAGACTCTTCTAAAAGCCCCGTGCAGTTCTGCAGTGCATCCAGATACAGGGAAGCATGCAGGGCCTGGCTCCCCAGCCAGGACCAGACGCTGAGCAGAGCAGACTGGAAGGCGGTGTCTACACCCAGCAGCCCTCGCCACATGGAAACTGCACCAAGCAGCAGCCTTTACCCGAAACTGTAAACTGGTCACCCACGCCACAGAAGCCACATGCTGCCCCTTCTTTTTCCCACAGGGAAGGACCACACACATCACCTCAGCCCTCGTAACTCTAGAATTGCTCTGACACAACAGCCAGCTATGGCTGGGCACCTGGAGCTTTGTCTGCTCCAACCTGTCATGCGGAAGATGGTTGGTGTCCAGAGGCAAAAGTCATGCAGTCTTCTCTCTGCTCGCTTCTTAACCAGACACACTTAAAATTCCTTGACCCAGAAATAAACACTGAGTCCCTGCCATCTCCTAAGCCTAATCTGGGGCTGAGGCAGAGCTAGGGACAAAGTGGACAGCAGCTGCAGCCCCAAGGACTCCCGTGTGTGTACGACTTGGGACTGAGCCGTGCAGGCTGGGGTGGAAAGGCCCGGGTGAGGCCCGGCCAGCACCTCTGCCAGACACTCATAAAACAGAGGCACACCTCCGAGGGCCTCATTTTCAACAAATGATGCAAAATGCAGTGAGTGGAAGTGACAGACGTCAGCACTGACGGTCAGCCCCCAGGCTTGGTGTGCCTCGGCGCACAAAAATTTGGCTCTGCAAATTTTTACAATTTATCCTAAAGTACCTTTAACCAAGTGTGGTTTTTGGAACAGTAATTACAGCAAAACTATTCCTTGGACAAAGACATCCTCACAGCTCGGGCCTTAAGTCAAATGGAGAGTACCCTATCCTGGAGATAGCCAGCTGCTTAAGGACCAGTTTGCACTGAGGACAGCTGGAAGGAGATACTCAGGAAACATCATTGCATTCAAGCGCTCATAAAAACATCCCAGAAACCAAAGCCAAGTTGGTCACAATCCATGCTCCTGTGTGTCCAGGAGGTGGGGGGTGGCGGCACCTGGCCAAAGGACCCCACTTTCACCAGTTAGCAGCAGAAAATACTCAGAGGGGCAGAACCCCACCGAGCCAAATGCTGTCCCCACCCATCCACAGCTTTCAGGGGCCTTTCTAGGCTGCAAACCTGGAGACACCCATGGTAGGGTGAGTAGGGCTCAGGGATCTCTGACACAGCCGGGGCCCTGTGAGTGCACCAGGCCAGAAAATCTCCCAGGCTATGCCTCCTTCAGGGGAACTCAGAGCCAGGACCCCTCGGACAAGTGTTTGTCAGGACATCATATAAAGGTCACACTAGGGTTGTCCTCAGGGAGGGTGACTTCTCCTAAGCCTTGCTTGAGAGGCAGCTCTCAAGGACCTCCTGTCTGCTACAGTAAATGGCAAGATCCGCAGTGATAGCTTCATCAGGCACAGTTCGTACAAGAAATGCATGGCCTGCATGCACAGTGGAGGAGGCGCACCCCAAGAGCCCATGTGATCAGTGCCAACTAAAGGGGTGCTCAGAATAGCAGGCACAGAACTGGGGGTTGGAGAGACAGCTAAACATGCACCCAATAATAATAATAATAATAATAATAATAAATTAAAAAACCATGCACCCAAGCTACCTCACTCCTGCGACAACGCACGTATATGCACACAAACACACATACTAAAGAGGAAAGCCAAGGCCCAGAGACATGCTGCACTCATACGCTGCTAGACAGCGGACAGCTCAGCCTTCATAACCCACCACCAGCCCCTCTATGACAAATGGACCTTCCACACAGAACTTGCTGGGGCGACTGCTGGTGTAAAAGTACAGGATATGGTGAGTGGTTACATTTTTAAAAAGAAAAAGACTTGTTCCAGTAAAAGACACGTTAGCAGGAGCAACAGTAGAAATGAGGGTAAGTATTCTCTGGATGATTAATATGTGTCTTCTACTATAATAATATTTTTACTTTTAAAAATCTGTTACATGGGGCTGGTAAGATAGCTACAAGGCACAAGTGCCTGCCTGGCCAAGTGCAAAGTCATGAGTTCAAACGCTGGTCCCGCAAAAAAAAAAAAAACTGTGATATATTTTATCAAACTGGTAGATGCCCTTCAAAATCCATGTTGTAATGTGGCCACTGGGTGGGGTGGGTGAGTGTGGGAGCTCTGAGGGCGCCCAAGCTTTGCTTCTTGCATGAGACTGGAGGGGGAAAAAAAGACCCTCACTAACTCTAGTGCCTATGTGTGGGACATGCTGGCTGCAGGACCGCAAGCCAGGGGCTTCCACTCCCTGGGCACTGCCCACCCCTGGAGTCTACCCCACAGCTTTCCAGCAGGCCTCTTGAGCCCTGCAAACCCATGGGGTCCTACCTTGTAGATGCACTTGTGGAAGTCATTGAGGACGCCTTTATCCTCCTCCTCCTCCTCCTTGGCCACCTCCTTTTCCTGAGCGAAGAGTCGCCGCCGGCCTGTCTTGAGTGGAGCCTGGCCCACTTCCTTGAGCTTGCTGCGGAAGCCATTGCGGGGTGCCATGCCATGGATGAGCCCATTCTTGGGCTCAAAGCGGGGCAAGGGGTGGAACTTGTGGTGGTCGTTCTCGGTGTGGCCCTCCAGTGGCCCCTTGCGCCTCTCCAAGATCTCCTTTTCCATCAGCACCTCCTTTTCCAGCCGCCGGTGCTCCTCAGGGGACAAGGAGTCATAGGAGAGCAGGTACTGGCAGTAAGCCTCCTGCAGCTTGGCCAGCCGGTCCTGGGCAGTTTTAGGGATGCGCAACATGTCTGCTAGTTTGTTCCATTTTTTGAGGTCAGTCACTTGCTGCATGCCGCCCATCTCATTAATCAGCCGAAAAAAGCAGGCCAGGTCGAGCTCACAGCCTCCTGGGACAGTACGGGAGAAAAGTGGGTGGTGGTAAGAAGAGCAGGGACAGTGACCATCCCTGTCCTGCCTGATTTCCTGAGCAGCTCCCGTGCTCCAGGGATTGTGTGGGTTCTAGGGCTAGAGCAGCAAGAGCGAGATTATGGTCTATCGGGAAGAACGCTATCCACTGAAGTCACAGGGCGTCCTAAGGACAGACAGACCAGGGAACCAACACCAGGGCAGTGTTGGGGAAGGCATCTGGGGTGGTGACATGGCCCAGAGGACTGCATGGAAGGAGAGTCACTGCACAAGGATGCAGAAAGAAGCATCTCAACATTCTAATCCCCAGTGCCAACCACACCGTCACCAGGTGGCAGGGAGAAGAGAGGTGGCAGAGATCCACACAGGTGTGAATGCGGCCTGGGCAGAAGTTCCCAGGATCATCCACACCCCAGCATAGCCTGGAGTAGCTCCACATGCAGAATCACCTGTACGGCTACTGTGGCCAGGTTCTGAGTTCCCTTCTAACACATACTCAGTCACGAGAAGGGGATTCCAACTTCAATAGGCTCCCATGGTAAAGGGCACAAGAAAGAGGGCTTGCTCATCTCAGAAAGGCATGCCACAGGTTTTCACTAATCTTTCACCAAATCAGAGATGTACGTCAAAATTCAACCATGTTGAAACACAACTTTCTGACTCCACCAAGATCAAAGTGGAAAAGCAACTTGCCCTGCACCAAATCTTTCCAAACAACCATTAACAAAATGCTAAGTGGCAAAGTAAAAAGACACCTTAAACCTTTGAAAGAGAATGTATTCCCTGGGTTTAGTCCTCAGAGCTATAATGGAAGGGAAGAATGAACCCATGCAGAGCACACACAGTATCAGAGTGGAGCAGCCCTTTGTGAGCTGCCAGGTGACTGCAGGGAGCACCTGGGACAAACATGTGAACAAGTCTCTGGCCCATCAGTAAGGCCAGGAATCGGGATAGTGCAGCCTGAGCTCCATTTAATCTACCTAGGAGGATGGAAGCTGATGGGGTCGGCTTCTAATGCCTCCCTGTCTCAGTCAGGGAGACTTCAGGGCCAGGACTCTACAGCTCACTACAGGCCTTGAAGAAACTGCCTGATGTGACCAAGGTGGGTCACGCTGGAGCTCAGGAACTCTCCCTCTGCAGACTGGCCACACACTCACTGGCTTGAGTTACAGAGGCAAGTAAGGAAGTGGGTTCCCTATGCATCCCCAAAGGGGCTCAGTACTAGGAGGAAAGACTTTGGGATCTCTGTAAGCCAGTCAACACAGATCAACAGCACTTGCAAAAACAAGTGCCCTCCACAGGCTGCAATCACAGTCACAGGGCTGCTGAAGGCAGAAAGCCCACATCATACATTCCTCACTCACTCAACCGGTCCCCTGAGCAGAAGCTCCCAGAGGGCTGGGGTACACCTAGGCTGCAAGAGGTAATAGATGCACCCACTACAGAGGATACCAGCTGCTGGTCAGTTGGGGTCAGACCCTGAGTCCTGCCTGTCTTGAAGGCCTGAGCTCCCATAGACTAACAGCTAGGCACACACAGGTGATATAAAGGATGCACTCACCAGGCACAGGATGCAGCTTGGGGGGTACAATGCCTGCCTGGCCAAAGCAAGGTCCCAGAGTTTGGTTCCCAGTGCCCAGAAATAAGGCTGCACACACCACAGTATGGTAGTAGCTCAGCTTCTGATCACCAAAGGGAATGATGATTACAGAAAATACTGACCGAACACAACACCTCTGGACCTCCATCACATTGTCACCTGTCCCCATGTGACGCGCTGCCTGCCTAGCAGAGAGCATGAGCGCTTCCCTATGTCTGCAGACCCCACTGCAGGCAGGACTCTGCAGGCCCCCTGCCATGCCTGGTGGCCCGAGTGCTGAAGGTCTGTCAATGGCACAAATTCCTGTGCCTGCAGACCCTGTATTTCTGTGACTATCTGTCCCATGACTTCCCTGACAGCAGACCATAAATCAAGACTTCAAATCAACTGACAGTCACTCAGACATGTGTCCTGCAGACAGGAGTGATGGGGCCTCTCCCCGGTGACTCCTACCACATGAGTGACTGCTAGACCTCTCCCTACCCACATACCAGCTGCATCCTAGTCCACCCGGTCTATAGGCGCAGGGAACGCTTCCCAACTGTCCCTGCACACGCCAGCCCTGGACACAAGCCACACGGTCTTCCCTAAGAAGTCCACCCTGGAAGCATGAGGACAAAGTACAGGAAGGGGACCTTTCCCACGTGGTCACTGCAAGCTTCCCAGATGAGCCAAACACCAGTCCCGGCCAGCACTGCACCTGCTTCCTCCACGAAGAAAGGTCAACAAGCAGGTGCTCCAGGAGAAACGAGGAGATAGAGAGAAAAAATCAGAAGGCTGAACAACAGCTGAAGCCAACAAGGATTGTAGCTGCACTATGAACCCCACACACACACATTAGGATGGAGCCTGAACCCCTCAAACCTCAGGGAGCAATGAAATTTGGCAGCAGCATCTTTAAGGCAGTTACTTGGTTAGAAATAAGTTCGCCTTGGTGGCTTCATCCAGTCTCACGGGTATCCGCATAAGGAAAGCGGGACACAAACACACGTATGTCAGCTGATAATACACGGCAAGGTAGAAGCCATGGCTGAAACCGCCCTGCTGACCCCAGACCCTCGATCAGAGCCCTCAGCACAACAACCACCTTTCAGGACCATAAGTTGGCCCATGTGGTGCCATGACACAGGAAGCATGGGCGAGGACTTGGCTGGCTGGAACTCCCTCCTGCCTCCTGGCACCCTGCTCCCCAGGGAGACTGAGGTCCCAAGTGCGTGGCAAGAGCCACCAATACCAACATTCTTCCTGCCATATACACCTAGGTCTGTGAAATTGGGCTGCACCCCTCTCACCCAGCCTTACCAATGAGCGGGAGCTCGTCCATGGTGATGCCCTGAGATCTGAGGTGCTTCTTGATGCAGGCCAACCGCTGCACATTGGGGCCCCAGCGTCGGCCCAGCTTGTGGATGTGCTGAATCTGTGTGACGAACCGCATCTCATCATTGAGCTTGCACTCGGGCCGCCAGTCCGGAGGTGGGATCACCCTGCACATCCCATACTTCTCCACCTGAGCGCGGACCGACTCGATGTAGATGAGTGGATCGTGGAACTCCTTGGCAGAGGGCCTGAGGACAGGGATCTCGTCCATCGCCGCCCACCCGGACTTGCCACCCCCCTTCTCTGGCTTGCCTGGGGGCGGGTCATGCGGCTTGTTGTGCAGGGGCTCCGGTTGCGAGGTAGATCGATTTTCACAGGAGGCGCTGTCTGGCTTGCCGTGTGCTTGTCTGCCTGGCGTGCTCTTTCCAGCCGTGGCCCGTTTTGGCCGGCTCCTTTCCAAACTCCGCTCGGGCACTTCCTTCTTCACATGTCCATTCAGCAGAGACTTCTCTGCTGAGGCTACCGCAGTTGCTGCCGCCTTTTTGCTAGGGGCCTCGGTAGGGCCAGCCGCCCCCTTCATCTTCTTGGGGGGCGACTGTGGCTTCTCGGCATGGTGCACCTCTTCCAGCCTCCTCTTGGAATTCCGCAGTCCCTCCCTCAGCTGCCGCCCCCCCACCTCCTTAGTGCATGACTTTGGGTTCAACCTGCCGCCCACCTTGAGGCCGCTGCTGGCAGGCCCTGTGGACTTGGACGCCCCCCCAAGGGATAGCACCTGTTTGCGGGTTTTTGCATTGCTACTTTCAGTTTTCCCTGAGATTGTGTGGTTGACAGCTGAACTGGGCTTGTGGTGATTAGGTTTGGTTTCCTTGACCAGTTCTCTCTTGGCTTTGGTGTATGTGACAGTCCCCTTGGTCACCGTGGCAGTGTACTTCACAGTTTTGGATGGTGAAGGTCTAACTTCGCGAATCTTTTTGGCACTGGTTGCACCTGCACCCAGAGATGACATTCGTGTGACTCCATTTACCTTAGAAACCTATGGAGGCAGTGGGTGGAAGCACAGAAAAACCAAAATTAGTATCTGTGACAGGACAGTGACCAGCCTATAGAAGCCAAGGGCCACAGGCACTGTGACCAACAGAACCGCTTACAGCCCAACGCCCTCTCCAGAAAAGACCTGGGGAATTCACAGAGCAAAGTGGAAACCACACCTAAGGACAGCTCTGTGCCGCACAGACCAGCCCTGCTGCCCTGGGTTCCAACAAGTTCCCAGGTTGGCACTCATCCCATGCCAGCAACTCTGCAGGCACCAGTGGAGCTCCACGGAGGGAGTCTCCTGGCCCTCATGTCATCTGTTTATAAGCAGGCAGCATGTCCTTCCCACAAGGGAGACCAGGATGTATTTATACACTTTCAAATACAAAAATACACATCCTAGTCTAAGAAAAATCTGTCTATTCTCTGCGCTCCGTATAGCAGCATGACCAGCCCACGAGATTGAAAAAAAGCAATGTGACTAAAAAAAGAACAAGACAAACATAGCACGAAGGAAAAGAACAACAATGCCCATGTGGTCTGGCTCCGATCCACAGGCGAGGCCCAGAGGTGTGGCTGTCAATTGTGTGCAGCCGTCCAGTGGCCCTGTTATGTCAGGCTCTGTCATGGGGATTCAGGCCAGGCCTCTTCTGCACATGAGGCTCTGCCTTCTCTACCCTGACAACTCTCACTCCTGGGTCTACAAGACTGGGCAAACTGAGGCAGCACAGCCCCTGGGGTGAGTCCACGACACAGAAAGCTGACTGCTTCCACACGGAGGTTCAGGAAGGGGCGCTGGCTTCCAGCCGGACAGTGAGGGCTCTTCGCACAAGGGGCTAATGAGCTCCCCAGCTTCAGTGAAAGCCTTCACACCACGAGTCTGCTATTACAGCCACATATCTCTGACATGTCATTTAGCCTCATGGGCATCACTTTCCCTCTTCAGCATGACTAAAACAAAGATGGTTAGAAAAGAGCCAGCCTAAAACCACACCACTGCTGGGAAACAGAGCGCAGATACCGTGCTTCCTCCCCTGGGGACCAAGGAATCATGAGGCCAGAGGGAGCCTATGCCTGCTGCTCATGCAGGTCCACACCAGTACCTAGGCTGTGCACACTGCCCTCGTCACCAGAAGGCAGTTACCCAGCAGCAGGCCTATGTCTTGGTGACCTGCATGGCTCAGCCTACGCGGGACAACACTCACGAATACTATGCACAACCAGTTTAAATGAGAATAGAGGACAGGCTCCACCCTGTAGGCCCTCCAGGGAGCAGAGCTGCTAGTCGGGAGTCTGCACTTCGAGAATTATGGCATAGAATACTGGTAAAGGTTTCAAAATAGAAAAGGAAAACCAGAAAAAACTGTATTCCTGTATGTCGCACAAGTTACCTTCAGCCCAACCATCACCACACACTTGCTATGATATGATGCCATCTCTGACAGCCAACCCCAGGCTGGTGCTGCCGAGCCATCTTAGCTCCCAGAGGGCCAAGGTGCAGGCTCTGGTATCACATTTTGGACCTCAAACCACCAGATGCTCTATGAAGGAAGGAGGGCTGACAGGCAAGGTCCAAAATAAATCCTGGAAAGCTGGGGATGGGACACCATTGCAGTAAAAAAACTCACAAAGCCGGAGAAAAGGGAGTTCTGTACAAGAGCACTGCTCTGGGAGAAAGATGTGCTGAGACAAACACTTCTCGTGTTTCCCTGTTCTACCAAATTGCCACAAGGAAAAAAGATAAAACACTTAAAGAAACAAAAGTGCAGGGCCAATGCCTAAAGCGCCTGCTTAGGTAAGCTTAGGCAATCACAGGGACAGCGGTTAGATCCCTGGCACCACATGCTACACACTAGCCCTACCCCCAGGGCAGGCTGCGCAGGTCAGGGGGGGAAAAAATCATTTGAAAGTACGGTACACTCTGGCTTTTGCTGCCCATACTTCTACCACTGGGTATGGAAAGAAGGGCAGGTGCCCAGGACCCCTGGCACCTGGATCTCAGGACTCTCTACATCTCTACATGGAGGAGGACCCCACACCTTTCCCCTCTGACGCACGTAAGGATGGTCCCTGAGCCCTACACCGGCTCACCTGGATTCAAACTGCACAGGTAGCCACCCACATTCTGAAGACCAAGAGCTGCTACCAATAGCCAACACCTGTAGATATGCACCCGCACGAGTCACTCCTCCAACAGCAGTCCAGATGTTTGTCCAGCTATCCTCCTCAGTACTTCTCAAACCTGGAGTCACCAACCTCCGTGGGCAAGGTTCTACAGCTACCCTCATACACTCGGACTTAACTGATGAGGCCAAAAAAGGGAATCTGTGTGTCAAGCCCACTGAGTAGCTCAGGGCTCTCACAATCAAGTGGGCCCACCCCTTTCAACCCCTCTGTGCAGCTCTGAGGAGGAAGGTCTGGCTGGGAAGTTGAGGCTCAATGCCTTCCTATTCCATCTCCAATATGGGGTCTGCGTCCAAACACGGGTGAGCTGGTAGGGGCAATATCCCTCATGGTGGAACATTACAGGTACAGCACGTTCTTCAGTGAAGCCACACACAAGATGATGGCCAGGAGAGGTATTCGACTAAGTTGGTCCATCAGAAAATGTACTGTTAGGGCCAGCCAAATAGCTCAGCAGATTATAGCACCTGCAATCAAGCGCAGGGGCCAGGGATTCAATCCTGTGGTGGTGCACACCTGTAATCCCAGCTCTTAGGAAGCTGTAAACAGGTGGGTCCAATGTAGTAGTGAGACCCTGAATACCCTGTAGACCCTTCCCTAAAATACAAAAAAAAAAAAAAAA
>PVKN010009527.1:0-23652 GCA_004027915.1 Capromys pilorides
TCTTTCCACAGACCAGCACGAATCTATAGCACAATTATCCAAACTATCATATCATTATCTATCTATCTATCTATCTATCTATCTATCTATCTATCTATCTATCTATCTATCTATCAATCATCTATCTTTCCCTCATTCCCTATCGTGTCCTCTTTAACTCCTTAATTCCTCCCTTTTGAACAGGTTCATTCCCTCTTCATAGTATCTATTGTACCCTTCAGATTTTATTTACGCTTTCAGGTTCTTATACTAAGGAGACAATACAACATTTTAATGAGTTCTTAAGAGTTGCTGAGACTCTTAGTCTTGAGCTAAACTTTGAGAATCACTGGGCTAAAGACTATGCAAAGTCCACGTTTGTTTACTGCATTAAGGTTATAATTAAACATGACACATTGCTTTGCTTTAAAAAGTCACTTCTCTATTTGTCAATAGGAAACAGTTACAAAACACTATTCTAGAAAGAGGACTAACATTCTTATTAGTTGCAGGAAAATTACTTAATACCTTTCTATTAAAAGAAAAAGTCTTAGCAGAGTAAGAGCCAAAGAAGATTGTGTCAAAAATTTCAAAAGAGATTGGGTGTTTTAGGCAGCTCATGCGAAGTGGTGTAATAACTCAATCATGTGCATACTTGTGGCAGTTTTACCCCAATGTATCGCTTCCCCTTAGTTGGATGGTGAATAAGCAGCAATATACATAGACACTACTAGAATTATAGTTGAGACTTGTATAATCTTTAAAATAGCAAAGAACTATATTGCAATAATAGTTATAGAAAGAACAGATTATTTTGTTGGTTTAAGAGAATAAAACATCATGGGAATTAAATATAAAGTGAATTCTTTTTATTCCTCACAGTTAGTCATTGTGAAAATAACACTTTATAAAATTCAAGCCTTCTTTTTCAATTCACCTTTTGACAGTGTGGCAAATGATAACAGAATAATTTGACATCACTTTTTTTTTTCCTAAAGCAGTTGTCAGGTGAGTACACATTCAATTCAATTTTGTGTTCTTCTGATACTACTACCTACAATACTGCAAAATTATCAATTTCTATTTTATGATCTTTTGAATAACTCACTGTCATATAGTAGTAGAGTCCTTCAGAAGCACAGAATCAGTATGTGTTTATTATAGTTACTGCCAAGGCTGGGCTCTCTATATTATGGAGGTTGAGAAGTATCCAGGTCTGCTGTCTGCTAACTGGAGAGCTAGAAAAGCCAGGAACAGAATTTGAAGCTTTCATTGCTGGAGACCAGTGGTGTGGGTTCTACTCCCTGCTTAAGCATCTGTGAAACTGGACTGAGAGTCCCAGTCAACAGTGAGGTGGAGAGTGGAGAGGCCAAACTTCCTCCACTTTTTTATTGTATTGAAGATCCCAAGAGACTCTACACAGCCTGGCAATGCAAGTGCTAATCTCTGCTGAAGACATCCCAGATACACCCATATTAGATATTCAGTTCAATTAGATATCTAGGCAGGCTGTGGCCCACTTAAGTTGACACATGTAATTAGCCATCACACAGAGATAAACATATTATTTACTAAAACAGGAACACCAACGGATATGTTTTGTAAATATTTTCAGCTATAAGGATAATATGCTAATGCTTTTGTAGGTAATTAGGATTATTTACAGGAATGTAGTTTATCTGAGTATCTCATATCCAGAGACGTTGCTGTCTCTTTGCATACAGAAAGGTCTTGGTGAGTTATGGTAAAAACACAGTGAATGCTGCCACCCAGTGTTGTCCAACAGGAAGGCAGTCTCGTAGAAACCATGGTGTGTCCTCACCAGCTTGTTCTCCCAATCAGGCACTGTGCAGCATTTGGCTCTTCCCCAAAGTCAAGATATCTACAAAAAGCAAATGTTTTGAATTGATCAGGACAACCACAACAGTGCCACTGAAGATTTTCATGAAAGAAGGCTTTCAGAACTGCTTCAGAAAGTGGAAAGAATGATGGCATAATTGTATTTGAAGCAAAAGGGAAATATTTTTAAAAATACATTTAGTACAGGGTCTACAGAGCCTCACTATGCATAGTGAGACTCATAGTGATTCATAGTGATTCTCCTGTTGTCAGCCTCCCAACAGCTGGGATAACAGATGTGCGCCACCATGCCCAGTCTCAATTGCAGTCTCAGGGAACCCTGGGGGCAGGGCTGGCCTGGCAGACAGCAGGCCGGGATAGAACCCTGGCTGTTGTGCTCTGCCTAAGCAGGTGCTGTAGTCTGCTGGGCCAAAAGGGAAATATTTTGTGGGAGATTAATGAAAATGTGTCTCATACTGTAATGCATTAAAATTTAAATCCACCTTCTTTCAATCACATCTCATAAATCATAAATTCTGAGACGCATCACCTTCATATAAAGCGAGTTAAAAATTGACATAGTTACTCTTATTACTTTCCTTAGGAACATTTAATGTTTATATATAAAGTGGTTTTATAGAAATTGAGTCAGTAGCACCTCAAATAAGTAAAGCATCAAAGAAATATAATCAGTATTATTGAAATCCTTATCATAATAAAGTGTTTTTAGACTTATATAATTGTGTCAAAACTATAGTTAGATATCTGTCTTAGATAATTTAGATTATCAGAAATAATTTTGGTTAGGAGAATTTAATTTACTGCAAAACTATAATACATAGGAGCTGTTAGGACTTGTCTCCCTCAAAGCCTCATGCAGCTGTAAGTGGGGCTTTTTCAGAGGTAGTTGGATCTACAGTGTGTCACTGATTCATGATGCAATGCTCGGGTTAGGATGTCTGACTGTTAAATTGACCCACTGATTAGCTTGACCAACCCTAATCCTAGTCGCCTAGATAGAGCGTAAAAAGATCAGAAAGATGCTGTTAAGGTCTCTTATTGCTTTTGCTGTCTTCCGTCCACCATGAACTGTTCTCTGTAAAGCCACCTTACCCCAGAGACAGCCAACTATGGACTGAAACAACCCCTACAGACTTTGAGATAAATAAATGTTTCCTCCTCACACTTTTGGTGTGAGGTATTTTGTCTCAGTAATGAAAAATGTAATTAAGACATGAGCTAAATGATAACTTTTGTTTCAGATCAAAACATATGAATTTATAAGCTTAGAAATTCTGCCAGATCATCTGACTAATAAAAAACAGGCAATTCAGTTATTTCATACTATGAATTCAGTCTTTCAGAACCGTTTACTTCTATTTTCAATTTCATTGCTAGATTACTGTGTTGCTTAATTCACACTATAATTAATTAATTTATAAATAATATATACACCATTATTTCTCATGAAAGGATTTAAAGAGGCTGCATTTAACTAGGAAACTATCACAAGTTTATAATAAGGCAGATTTCAGCAGTCTCTTTTTAGTGTCTAAAAGATCACTACTTCTTGCCTAGAAAAACAGCAACATATCCTCTTCTCATTCTGCCAGCTCATGTGAGAACAGATGGCAGATGATCCTAGCTCTTGGGGACATGTACCAGATACCAGGTTCAAATTTTGCTTGTTCTACACACTAGTTTTGAAATATGGGGTAAGGAACTTAATCTCCAAGCACCCATTCCTTGTCTTTAAATAAAGATAGTACTTATAGTTTGTCTTAGTCAATTTTCTCATCACTGGGACAAATCATTGACACCTATAGCTTGAAGGAGAATAGGTTTTGTTTGTTTGTTTTAATTTTTTTTTTGGCTGGCTCAGGCTGCTCTAAGGATAGGTCTGGGGATTGAACCACCACTTTTGTAATGGTAGTGAGGAGGGAGAGTGAAGGGAGGAGGTAGGGAGGAAGATAAACTGACTCTTTAGGGAAGACCCAGCCCCTAATAGCAAGGCTTATATGTAACATTTTAGAAGTCCCCTTGCAGATGCCAAGCATTTGAGTCCGAGTCATATGCCCATTTCATTGAGATGCCACTTCCTTAAAGATATCACACTTCCCTAAACTAGTCCCAGAGCTACGTTGATATGTTAGTCAAAGTCTTCTGTTCAGAGGTGGGACCTGGTTGGAGAGAGTGAGTCACCAGGGCATGACCTGAAAAGGGGTACTTTCTGTCAGTGGGTGTTTTTCTCTCCTCCTCTGCTCCTTGGATATGACGTGGTGAACAGCTTTGATCCCAGAAGTCCACCTAACAAATCACCTTGGTTAATTATATAAATATTTTATATTGATTCTATATCCTTTAAGTTAGGATTTATTTTTTGATTACTTTTAATATGAAATAACAAAGCAGCAGTTTAAAAACACATTAGTAGTACATTCCCAGTAATTGATACAATGCATATTGTTGTCGTCATAGTAGTTATATAGAGCACAGGATGTAGACATGATAATTTTTCTAATTATTGTTGGTACAAAAGATTTCTTCTCATTGAACTAAGAAAGTAGTTGTATACATAGTCCAATATTTAATAATTGCAGTGGGTTATTGGCAGAACTGGCAATGTTGGAAGCTGTTGAATTAAGCCTTTCACAGGGAAGCATACTAATCTAGCTTTATGTTTTATGCCTCATGGTTAAACTTTTCTGCTGGGTGGTTAAGGGCAAATTAAAGCAAGATCTGTATAACAAAACATGTAACTTTTGTATCTCCCAAGGTGAGTCAAATTCTCTCAAGATTTGCTTTGAAACCATGCACAGTGCTTTGTAGAACTGTTCTCAGTGTCAGCCATCTGGATGAGTCATGGCCATTGCTTGACCAGTGTGCTCTCTGTGAAAGCCTGAGAGAATGTTTTCTCTCTAGGTGTCTCTC
This sequence comes from Capromys pilorides, assembly GCA_004027915.1. NCBI lineage: Eukaryota > Metazoa > Chordata > Mammalia > Rodentia > Capromyidae > Capromys > Capromys pilorides. Next base: position 4,750 of record PVKN010009527.1, read on the forward strand.
CTTAGGCACACTATACATCATCAATCCCTTGTGGGATTGTGGCCCCATAATCTTCATGAACAGGAAATTTGGAAAACCACTGATTTATAGAATGTTACAGCACAAGTTTTCTTATGTCCTCAGTCCTCACTGACCTTGCAGGGCTAGGGCCAAAATATTGGCAATCCTTGTAGCCCTTCTTTTTCTCTAATTTTTGGTCTGTAAACTTACATTCTTAACCCTCCAGAAGAGAAGCTTCATGATACTATTACTCTATAACATAGGTACTTGAGCTTAACATCACTGTCTTTCTGAATACCAAAGATCTTAGACTTGGAATTGGCATTTTAATATTTCTGTCTTGGAGCCAGCTGACCATGGACTAAATCCATTGAAACTGTGAACCAAAATAAATTTCTACTCTTTTAAATTATGGATAATAGTATTTAGTCCCAGCAAAGAAAAGCAACTAATACAAAAAATTGGCACAAGTGGGTCATATCTATCTGACCATGTGATTGAGAAGCTTTTGAAACTTATTTGTAGGAGCAGAAGTGGGATGGAGAAACCCTAGATTAATATAAACAAAGATTGATGGTTAATGCTGATTAGAATTCAGAATGCTGGTAGAAATGAAGATTGTAAAGGGCTGGGGTTATGAGTTTTCAGATCAGAATGCAAACTTCATTTGAAACTAGACTCAGGGACAAATATCTTCAGACTCATCTAGGTGGGTATATCTTGAGTCTAGCTGCTGAGTTCCACTTCCTCCTGCTGCAGCCCTTGGAGGTGAACCTGCTGTGACACTCTGGCAAGATGTTCTGCTGCTGGATCAGCTGGATGGGTCTTGTTTCTAGTCTCTCTGCAGGGAGTTCTGTGGCAGTTTTCCACACTGGGCCTGTCTGATAGATGAAGTTTCACGCACATATGGGGCTTTGTTGCTGGATTGAATGAGTTTCTGGTGGGCCCTGGGCAGTCTCACTCATGTGCTGGGCCTGTTTGCTGGGTTGAGTTGAGTGAACAAATTTGGAGAAAAGTTTGTGCCAACATTCTAGGTGAAATGGGTTTGCACAGTAATTATTTTGTTTTGCAAATTTTACTTTCTAAATTTTGACAGTGAGCATGCATTTTCTTTGTGCAATAGAAGAAAATCATTTTATTTGGCTTTATGTTGGAATTTTGAAAGAACTCTCCATTCAGAAATTATTGGGAATGTTTGGAGACATTTTGATTGTTGTAACTGTGATGAGATCGGTTATATTCCAGTAACAACATCTTAGCTTAATTCAACAAAGTTTTATTTCTATTTCAGAGTCAAATATGCATCTGAATGTCTCTCCCAGAGTTGTTTTTGAATGAGAACTCAGCAGTCCACCGTGAGGAATGTGGTACTTCAAAATCTGCACAATTTTAGATGGAGAATAATATGGAAAACTGCTTGTTTGGCACAAATGATTGCTGTGAGCATTTCCTTGACCCAGAAAATCATATGCCATGCCCATGCCCAGATTCAGGGCCTCAGAAAAGTTTAATCCTCTAGTATTACAGATGAGAAGCAGAAATATTCTGCAACATGAGCAATATCTGTCATAGCTGGCTTTGTTTTTTAGCAATTCTTTTTTTAATGTAGCTTTTCTCCTTTAATTAATTAATAATGTATTTAGTTGATATAGGTCTCACTATGCCTCTAGGGCTCACAGTGATCCTCTTGTTTTCAGCCTCCCAGCACTGGGATTATAGACATATGCCATTATGCAGCTCATAGCATGTGATGCCAGGATTTGAACCACTGTCCCAGTATTTGCCTAAGTTTGTCTAAGTAGGCACTTTAGTCCCCTGAGCTCTCATCAGTCATAACTTCCTTTCGTAGTTTTTACTTTTATGTATTGTTGTTCTTTATGGTTAATATGAAAGGGTATTTGCTAAGGGTACATGTAGTGGTTGATACATTGTGTCAACTTGGCAGGATGCCGGTGGTCGATACATTTTATCAATACATTGTGTCAATTTGGCATGGCGACAGTGGTTGATACATTTTATCAATTTAGCTGCATTGCCTGGCTGTTTCACACTGTGAGCCATGAGGGTCCTGCCCCCGAACAACTTGGTTTGGACTTATCTCCTGGCTTTCTGCACAGACCCATCAGCCTCTAGTTTGGACCCTTCAGCTTTCTGTAGCAGATTCTTCTGCCTTCCCTTTCAGTCACAATGGCTGTTAAGAACCAGTAGAAACTAGTTAAGACCAGTAGAGACCGTTAGGGATGGAACACTGCAGTGAGTATAAAAGCCTTGGGACCGAATCCTTCAGTGGGCAGTGTGCAGATGCTCTCAGCACACTTCCCCATTTGACTCTGGGACTGGCACATTTTGTGTTATATCTGTTCCTCGTATTATATCTGTTTCTCTAGTAAACCCCTGACTAGAGCAGTACATTTGTCACATTTCATGCTAAATTATGTTAACTTATTTTATGATATGATTTCCCTTGTAGTTTCTACTGCCTATAGCTGTCCATCTATTCACCCATTTTATTCTGTTGTCAAACAGCTTTTTTGGCATCTGCTATCTGTCACTGGCATAATGCTTATTTCTGGGTATAAGGGAAACATGAAAAAGTTCCTTCTCTGGAGGATCTTCCATCTAGTAGTTGATCGATACAGAGGTGGTAAAATCTCTCACTGGCTGAAATGTTGCAGATCAAGACATGACACAATGGACGAGAGGCAGTAAAATGTGACGTTTAAGGGGAGAAATGGCAGCTAGACTGTGAAGTCTCATGAGTGTTCTTTAGCTGCCTAACATGCTAGCTTCCTCATATACAAAACTTGTTTTATGAAAATTTTACTTATGTTGCTGCATTCTCATGAGCATACAGTGCATATAAAGCACTATGAAGGTAGTAGGTCCTGCCATTCATTATTCTTCACTTTTCCCTCATGCTTTGAAACCACCTCAAATATACCTTCATTTTTTCATTTTTCCTTTTTGTTCCATCAGACCGAGTATAACTAGTATTATTGGTGTAATATTTTGATATAAGAAATTTATCCTTGGCCTTGGGCCCTGCTCCTGACTCAGAGTTTTTAAATCACTTAGAATTCACTGGGTGATAGGAGGAGCTTTTTCTCTCATGAAGTGACTTTTGGTGGGTCACTAGGTAGTTTCAGAATAGGAGTAGAAATGACTAGATCATGATTAGAGGTTTGGTGCCTACTTCTCCTCTGGGGGGGGGGGGAATGGGTTGGAGAATGAGTGTCCCTACATCATAAAAGTTTTGTAACAATTCTTAGATGATAAAGTTTGAAGTGCTCCTGAGTTGGTGAAGTTAGTCAAAGATTTTCTTTGAGCTCCTGTTGTCTGCCTAACAATGTTCCTCAAAAGAACTTAGTTGTCAAGAGTCTCTTCCCTGGGAATCACATCCACTGGGGGAGATTAATTCAGATCACAGGACAAGAGCATGTAGGTTGACAGCCCCAGCCTGCACTGTCTCTCACCTACTCTTTGGAGGGGATGTTCTGAGACAACCGACTAAAAAGTTTTTACCTGTCCAACATGGTAACTTTTATTTTCTACACATTTTTTTCCCCTCATGCTCCAATAGCTTTTGTTTTCATGCCCAGGAAGCCCTAACCCCTATTTGGTTCAATAGTTTAAGGTATTATATGTACTTCAACTTCAACCATCTGACTTTTCTGTAAATGTCATATTTTGTGGATCTTCCATGTGTTTGACTATAATTAACATGTTTTTTTCTCCTATTGTTTGGTCTTAATTCATAGCTTAGCCAAGGAAAATGGGTGGGTGATGAGCAGCCATTTTTTCTTGCCTCTACCATTTATTGCTAAAGTCTTACAGGTCTTGGACTGGCTCACAGTTGGTGTGTAAGGTGGAGATGACTGTGTGGCATGGTGTCCTTCATCTGTGGGACTCAATGCCAGCTCCACGTAGTCCTGTCTGGATTAAGTTGAACTGAAGGACACCCAGATCAGACAGTCTAGAGAACTGCTAAGAATAAAAACTGTGCTCCCCATAGGCAGCAGTCGGAATTATTGTGAAAGTATAGGGAACAAAGTTAATTATTCATATACAGTAACTTTTTAGAAAATTTGCTAGAATATTGCTTTGAAAAATGAGGGGACCCTGAGTATGTGTGTGTGTGTGTGGGGGGGGGGCGGGGGAACAGAGGAAAAATATACAGTGCTATCTATCATTGTCTGGTTTTATGTAAGGTTTTCTTTTGCTTGCTATTGTCTAATCATAGGAAAAGGCCATTGAAAATCACTTTCCTCAAGGGACTAAACCAGGTGAGACATTTGATCCAAGAGCAAGCCAAGCCCAATCAGAGGCTGCGCTTTGCAGGAGCCTCCTTCACTTTTCTGTACTCTGAAATCCCGCGATGTCTCCTGCCTGCCTCCATTATTCGGCTCGTGTTCTGTTCCAGGAGTCAACATTCATCCAGGACAGCCAGGGCTGTCAACAACCTGTGGGGCTGACCTGGCAGCAGAGCAATCAGTGCCTGCTCCTTGATAATTTTATGCTGCCTTTGTGAAAGGGCTCCGCCAGTGTGATTTAACTTTGCAAAGGCAGAGGTGTAGCAAGAACTCAGTGGAGACCCATTCTTTGGTAATATTTGCATTTTATAGGAAGCATACATGTAAATTTCCCATCCTATAGCAATACAGCTTTAATCTTAATGAGTGCCATTTTGGCAGTTTCTTCAGAGAGTGGAATTAACATTCACATGAACAGGAAATGTTAAAGTGTTATTAGTCTCCTGAGGGTTTGGCTTCTGGCTCTGCAGTTTCAAAGATTTCATCATGCTTTAGGAGTAGCAAAATATCGCCATTTCTGCTTATTAGAGTGAAACTCTCCAAGGTTTCTATGTATTTCAGGTGAGTGCTTAATTTTTCAAAACAGAAAAGGAAACATTTTTCTGGACCCCGAATATAACCTAATATTAAAAATCAATTGAAGAACCAGCACAAATGGGAAATGAGTCAAGTTATAAAGGTTTCTTGTGGTTACGAACCGATTTCTTAAGTGATTAATGAATCATTAATATGGTTCTGAGCAATTTAAAAAATTCTGTTCATTTACTGATTGAATTTACTTTGTCTGATTCTATGAATTTGGGCTGACAAACTCAATTCAGTGCTGTTTTTCCACTATCTTTTTTGTTTTTGGTTAAAAATGCTTAGGTAATTGTTTGAATTTGTAGTCACCTACAATAACAAGGGCTTTGAGGTTGTTGTTTAATTTCTTGCCTGTCTTTTTATTATAGAGCCCCTCTTTCTCCAGATCTTGAGCATTTTGTCTTGCTTAGAGGATATTATTAAGGTAACCTTCTAGGTTTTGTTTCTACAATAATTAGTACAAAGGGAATACAACTTTTAACTTCAAACTTACATACACAGACATGCTTACCTCTCTTTAACATATAAAATTCAATTGATAGAATCTGGACTCTTATTTTCAATTTGAAATCATAACATGATATTCTGTTATAACAAAGAGAGCTGATATGGGGAGATTGAATACTGAGTCCTAAAACACAGAAAGAATAAATCATAATGTTTTGCAGCACAGTGAGTGACTACTGGTCAAAATAACCTGTTATATATGTTATAAAGATCTTGAAGAACGGAGCTTGAAAGCCCCAAATATAAAGAAATGACAAAGGAGAGGTTTGATTTGATCAGTATTTGCTGTGTACATGTGCTGAAACATCACACTGTACCCCATTATTATATATAATTCATCCCTAATAATGAGAAACCCCCAAACAAACAAACAAAAAGTGTAAAAATAAAGTTAGCCAAAAAAGGATATTTCATATGGGCCTTATTTGACCACACACTTATTTTTTTATATACTTCAGGAATTATGCAAGGTAGATGCTATTGTTCTTATGCAAATGCTAAGGTACTTTAAGGTCCCAGATGCTAAGGTTTGGTCAATACTGTACAGTAAGGCAGGAGCTTGATTGGGCTGTCGCTGGCTCTGAAGGTGCTGCTCCTCAGTGCAGGTCTGGGTCTTCTGCTGTGTATCTACGAGAGAGTGGAACTACAGAAGTCTGGATCCTAGAGAGACTGAAATGGATCTGTAGTCTAAGGCAATTGCCTAGTGACCTGTAGGCTCATTCAAGTTTAAGACTGGAAGCATAGTTCTTAAAAATAATTTCAGTATATTTAACAATATAGGGCACTCAAACAATACCGTGTGAGATGATTTTGGTCTCTGAGCTTTCATGCTTCGTACTTAATTATAAGTTACAATTATATTTTATGACCTTTCAGCTAATCTGTTTCCACATTCAGCTCTGAGCTCATCTAACAAGGCTTGTGTCATGTTGGCGGCTATACTATTTGTATATGTTTTGGTGGTATTGTTGCTAGTTAAAAATGGCCCTATGATTATAAATAAAAAAAAAAACTGATTCTGTCCCAACTGCTTGATCTCTCCCTACATTCAGGTGATCACGTTGTTCTCCAGACTTAGCTTTCTTAGTTCTTAAAAAGTGCAACATTCTCCTTGTTTATACCTTCAAAACATTACAGATGACTGCTAGCTGTAAAAGTCACTTGAAACAGGCAAGGTAAAAAGAGAAATTATAGAAACAATTTTAAGAAGATAAAATATATTTATATTACACATAGGAAATACCTTAGTTGTTGCAGTTTATCTTTTGGGCAGTGATGTCAAATGGAAATGTATGAGGCTGCCAAGGTTTCAAAGTAGGATGAATAGAGTCATTCATGTTCATCTGGGGACAAAAATACTTCCCTGTTACTGAATACTAAGAAGAATATATTAGGCACCCCTCTCTCTGAGAGTTCATAGGGTATCATATCATCATTTTTTTACAAAAGATAAAAGCATTAAATATATCTGTCCTATGCCAGCCTTCAATAAATACTAAGGTCATTACTTTGAAGTTAGAGTAATATGAAACAGCTGTAGGGGGAATGAAAGTGATGGAATATACTGTTTCTTGATCAATCAACTAAACACAGAGATAAGAACTTGAGAGGCTTGTAAAAATGTATTATTTAATAGCTTCCTTAGACTGAGCCCCCCCTCTATCTTAGGTATGTCTGATGTGGCTTTTAAATAAGTGTTAGGTCTCAGTATGTTTGAATCTTCAGTTGCATATTTATAGTAATAAAATGTCCTCTGTTGGTTCAACAAGACTTCAAATCCCAGGCCTGTCTGGCAGGAAATATTGGCACCCCAGTAAAAACCACGTTTATCCTTTGGGGGACTCTCACTGACCAACAGCTTTTGGTTTCATAAGGGGGGAGGTAATTATTTTGAGCTAATAGGTTAGTCATCTATCTGGTGGGTGAAAAGGAGAAATAAATATCTCTAGTCCCACCTAAAACTGGTAAGGTTGATGATTAAAGGCTATGGTTGGATACAAGTGCTTGTGTGTACACAATATGTATACTGCAGCTGAGAGCAGATTTTATCTTATTTTATTTATTTATGCCTTACAAAAGGTCAAAAGACCAATGTGTAATACCAATTTTAAATATAAATATATAAAAGGGAGCAAGCTGCCCTCTGTCTTTCTCTTTCTTCTTCATTCTCTGTCTCTTTTGCTCCTTGCCTTTGGGAAAACACATTGTACTGTCAGGCTGCTGTCTTTTATTTTTTAAGAGCAGAACATTTATTGGGTGGAAAGAAAGCTCACATCCTAGAGAAGGATGGCAGGTGAGCAAGCAGGTTGTCCCGGATGCCAGGCTGCCATCTTTTTGGATGAGGACAAAGTTCAAGATCTTATTGTAATCTCTTTCCACACAAGTCTGAGAGTAAGGAAAACCAAGGAAATTCCCTGGTGTTTCTGGTAGAATCTAGCAAAATTAGATCCTTGAGCAGGAAGCCAACTTCTTTTTTCTTTCCTCTGCTGGTGCAAAAGAAATAATACATACCCCAGCAACTGTCTTTTCTTTTGTCTGAATCATCTCAATATGAAGAAAATTTCATAAACTTGTCTTTCTCTTATCAACCTTAAGATTTGGTTTCTGAGGGCCAGGCATATATACACAGCTCAAGTGTGAGGTCCTGAGTTCAGTTTCTGGTACACACATAAACGGCGTGGCCCCACAAATGGTTTCTGCTTAACTTTATCTTCTTTGTCACTATGTGCATTTAATTTCCTTATGGCAGTGGAAAATTCTTCCAAATCATTTACCACCTGTGAGAAACTCTGCCAAACAGGATTTGCAATTTTCATGTTCTTGCTCTATTTGTATGCTTTTCTCTCTTTTGCTCCTGCTTCCTCACCTTTCAATGACCATCATGCAGCCCATGTCTACTATCTCCCCTCCTCATACTGACTGCCATCCTTTGTTATAGTGAAATCCATCTTATATTGAGGAATATCTGCTCCTGGGTCTATACCTCACTGGGTATCTTCAAAGTATACTTCTTGGATATAGTTAGACTTTGTTTTAGCAATTCTGAGGAACTGGTGAAAATTCACATCCTCCATGGACTGACCTGATTTCTACTTTTGTTGGCTCATGAGAACTAAAATACTTCATATCATCAAAGAGATTTTTTTTTTTGTCTCCAAACATTTATGTGGATGTCAAGGGATTTTGAAGATGGGATTTGTAATGGCGTTTTATTGTCTGTATGGGATATATGCAAATGGTGGTGGGTGCACTCCTGTAAACAGGCCTACAGGAGTAATGGAGGAATGTTTGGGTACCATGTAGCTCCCATCCAAGTCCTCACAGCTGGAGAAAAATCCCTTGGTGTAATGGGTTTGAAATCTGAATATAAAGTGACTTGCTTAAATGCGCCTTTAGCTGTCTCATTTCCTTTGCTTTTCTTCTGATGCTGAGTTGCTGAAAAATGATCAGGCAGCTCTGGAAGTTCATTCATAGTATGGTCCCCACTCGTAGCAAGCTGACTATCCAGTTTAAATCCTTCCCAAGTCTTAAATTACATTGTATTGGTTTAATCTCTACTACTAGTCTATCTTACTTCACTGAAAAGAAAGATTCTGTGATTATCTGTTTTTTCTTTGCAAGAATCTTTTTGGTTTATATCTTATACTTTAACTACTTTGAAGAAAACAATAGAGTACAATAACTGTTGTTATTTCTTTAGTTCATTATGGAATTTTGTTTTATTATTTCATAAAATAAGAGGCTTAGGGCCAGCTTGCTTCCTATTCACTTTCTTCCTCAATTTTCTTCCTTTTGGATGTTCTGTCTCCCGTGACTTCAAGGACATGATACATGTATTAGTAAAGCATCTCTAGTGTGGTCAGTACTATCTTGTCTATATATGGATTCATTTAGATTTTTATGACTCTGCTTACTAGAAGATGACCAGCTAGTGACTTTGTTCACTTTAGCCCCAAGACCATGATGTCTGAAAAGGACATTATCTTCACAGTTTGATCTAGTTTTCTCTGGTCTAGAAGTCCTGCTAAAAGGGTATGTTTTACTTGCATTTTTTTTTTTTTTTTTTGTGTACCGAAGATTGAACTCAGGACCTTGTGCTTGCCAGGCATGCACTTATTCCACTGAGCTATCTCCCCAGTACCCTAAAAGGGTATGTTTTAAATAGCTTTGCTTTCAGTGTCTGAAAGAGAAGCAGAAAAATTTGTATCCAAGCCCAAGCTGTTTTTCACATTAGAGGTAGCTCCAAACACAGAAGATGACACTCAAATAGTCAATTCTTCTAGATGAGGAGTATTTGAAGTAGGAACTGAAAGTCTTATACTCTTTACTACCTACCATGGATTCCTTGCTTGCGGGTTTGCTCAGTTGTTTAAGTGCCTGCTTGGAGAATCCCAGTCAGGTGCAGGGGACTGTGGTTCAACCCCCAGCTCCACCTGCCCTTTGAGACTCGCCCTTCAGGCAGCTGGAGCCAGCCAACACCCTACCTCCCCCACCAAAAAAACAAAACAAAACAAAACAAAAAACAAAAAACAACAAAAGAAAAGAAAAGAAAAGAAAAGAAAAGAAAAGAAAAGAAAAGAAAAGAAAAACCTGGATTCCTTAAAGGCTGTTTCTTATGATCTCATCCAGGCAGTGGGAGAGGTCCTTAGCAAGCAGGTTTGTGAGATCTTGAGATTCAAATTCCTCTGCAACATCAATCCCTAGCATTTTAGCAGCAACTATAGGTCTATTAACAGATCACATATGAGGGTGACAACTCCTGGTTCCATGTATTTTGGCCACTGTTTTAACTTCACTTTGATCACGAGTGTCAGAATTTCCTTTTTCATTATGTTGTGGCTGAGATGAAGCCCAGGAAATTTTTTTAATTCATTTATACACATAGAATACCAATTCAGTATTTGTTTTTTCTACATATTGGACACAGGTTCTCTTTCCTTTTGTACTTGGTTGTCAGAAATTGAAATAGTGTTATTGGTGAATCTGGAATAATGTTTTCCTTATATTCAAGCTCAGTTGTTTCATGCTGTTGACTACTCTGTTTTCTAATGTAGGTGTTATGTTACACCATTATATCATCAAATTTATTGCTCAGATTACCAGATATAGACGTGCAAGACTGATTGAAAAATTAAACTGTTACGGTTTGTGTATAGGTATCCCCCCAAAGCCTCATGCAGTCATGGGGCAGCTTCTGGAATTTGTAATCAATTATTGTGAGAATGGGAGCTGCACCTCCTCTGGGGCAGGTGATTTGCACTTCAATGTAAGGGAGGAAGAGAAGTTAGCTGCTTGAGCTGCTGCTAGCTTTCCCTTCACTCTGCCATCAAAGGTTGCCCTCTGCCATGTGCCACTCTGCCTTGGAGCCAGTTGAATATGGACTGAAGCCTCCGGTAACTGTGAGCTAAATAAACCTTTCCTTCCCTCATTTAGAGTGTCGGGTATTTGTCCCAGCAAAGAGAGAAGAGTAACTAAGACATAAACATTAACTCTTGATTTCAATAAGATATTAGAAACAACATACATTTAAAAAAATCACTTATTTATTTATTTATTTATTTATTTATTTGGTACAGGATCTGACTATGCAGTTTAGACTCATAGTGATCCTCCTGTCTCAGCCTCTACAGCACTGGGATTACAAGTGTGTGCCACCATGCCTGGTTTCAGTGGCCTGTATGCTGTACCTGGGTTCCAGGGAAGACACTGCATGCTGAACCAAAGATCAAACCCTGTCCTTATACTTATCAGGAGTCACAGGCTGCTCAGCTATCTCTCCAGCCCCAAAACAATGCACATTAAAAAAGGTGAAAGTTATTGTTATATTGTGTATTTCTGTCTTCAATATAGTTGTTCAGATACACATATCAGCCCATAAAATTGTTCAAAGTAAAATTTTGAAACACTAACTGCTACCTTCAAAAAATTGCTAGAAATTAGTAGCATAATCATTTTAGCTTTCCTGCATATATACTTACATGATTATTTCCTACCTTTTTTTCCTATCTTTTTTCTTTCCCTTTATCTCAATTATGCATTCCTTGTGCTGTTTTTTTCCATTTTTACTATACCTATTGCACTTTTCAGATTTTATTTCATCTTTTTGGTTTTTACTTGTAAATCTTGTAGTTTATCATGGTACTCAGTTTTGTCCAAAGGCCCTTAAAGTAATTAGGCATATGTGCAGAGCTGGGGTTTCCATAATTGCTTCCTGGGATGTTTGCTGTGTTAATGAAGCTCCCTATTTTGATACATTAGCAAAGTTATGATATTTTCATAACTTTGTTACTCCATCTTGTAGACAGAAGGAGGAAGATGATTTTGCCTTACTGAAATGCAGTTTCCAGGACCTCCTTAATTTCTTCAGAGCCTTTCAGGAAAGCGGACCCTGCCAGAGCTGAGAAGGGGCTGTGCTCCTCCTCCTTCTCCACCCCTTTCCTATCTGAGACTGCCAAACCCTGGTGGGGAAGCCTGCATTTCCCCAGGAGAGGAAGGACCTGGATGGGCTATGGGGCTATGCACCCACCTCCCTCTGAAAGACAGATTGTAAAAATGAAGAATTCCATCAGTCATGTTTAAGGTTGTGTAACTGTGAACAGCACTGAAACCCAGTTTTGTTCTGGCTTCTTTGCTAAAAGGTGGAATGATTATTGAATGAAGCATGATTTCAATTCTCAGGTGTTAGAAAACTTCTAATTGAGTAATCTCACATATATTCCTTTAACAGGAATAATTTTTTATGCATATTTATTATAAGTAAGGAACACAGCCTTAAGAACTTGGTTGATGTTTTACCCAAGAATCACTTGGAAATCCTTGCTAAAAATGTTTTGCATAAAATGTAGAGCAATGATTCATGTGAATATTAAAAAATCTATTTTAAATAAAAACCACAGAGATTTCAGATTCAGAAGTGAGAGACACTTTGAGAAGCAACAGATGAGAATGGTAACCTTCTATTTAACAGACTGATTGAGCATTTTGGCTGTGTGAAAACCCAGTTAAAGCATAGTCACTAAGGTCATCTGTGAAGACAGATTTTAATAATCCCCTTACTACGTTACTTGAAGGGAGTTATCCATGCTAATGTCCAGGCATGAAATGTAACGACCTGTTTTATTATTGTTAATTTATGCTCAAGCTTCCTTTGCTCTCTTTTTAACCAGCATAACAATTATACAGGCTATTTGCCTCAGGGAAATGCTGTAAGAGGACTAATTAAATATTTAATATTTTAAAGGACTTAAACAACCTTGTAAGTAATATATAAGAGGAGATAAAATCATGATGATCTCCTTAGGAGGAGGAATGCTAATGAGGCACTAGGGCAAGCATCTCTTTAATGACCATGTTCTGGGTCTGTCAGGAGGCAAGGAGCATGTTTAAGTTAATGGCTTTGGTAACCTATGGCAGTTTTTCCAGTCCCTGGCTTCAAGGCTGAGAGCAAGTTTCTTAATTTGAGTTAATCTTATTTTTCTCACTTGTATAGCAGGGTCAGGAATATTACTTACCTTTTAGATTGTGTGATAGCATGTATGTGTCCAATAATGGTTAGTAGTTTTTAATCATCTGAATCTGTCCCATAGAATACAGATATTACTGCATTTTAAACTTGTAAAACTGGCCTTATAAAACAGAAGGTTTTCTAGGATTTTGCAAATGGGTAGGTGATGTTAAATGTAATTGAATTTATTTTATTTATTTATATTTTATTTTATTTTTTATTTTTTTAAAGTTTATTATTATTATTATTTTTAACCTCATTTATTTATCTATGTTCTGGCTGGCTCAGCCTGCCCTGGGTGTGGGGCTGGTGCAGCATGTGGTACCGGGGATCGAACTGCAGTCCCTGCGGCTACCTAAGCTTGCCTAAGCAGGTGCTTTAGACCACTGAGCCATCTCGCAGGCCCCTGTAATTGAATTTAGAAAGAAGAGGAACTAGAGGAAGAAAGGGTGGAGGAGCCCATGATGGTTAATTTGACTTGAATAAAGATTATCTAGAGACCTGATGAAGCATTCTTTGAGGTGTTGACACTTGAGAGTGTTTCCAAAGGAGGACGGTGTTTGTGAGATGAATAAGTGGGAGAAACCTACCTGTATTGTGGAAACCATCCTCCCAGTCCTAGACCCAGATAGAACACAATGGTGGGGAGGTGAATTCCCTCTCTATGTCTATCTCTTTGGAGCTAAGATATGCTGTTCTGCTCTTAGAGAACAGAACTCCAGGCCCTCTGATTTTTGGACCTGCTTCCACTTTCCAGACCAGGTTTTTTAGGCCTTCATACTTGGACTACAAACAGGAAACCAGTGACAGTGCTTGTCTAGGATGCCTAAGAGCCTAGTTCAATCCCGAGTACAGCCTACCCCCAAAGAACTGAACTTGATTTGGGTATCCCTAGAACTCCAGCTTGCAGATCATCTGTTACAGATTTCCTAAACCAGCTCCTCTAATATAAATCCTCTCATGTATCAGTTTGTATCTCATGTATCTTATTAGTTCTATTTCTCTAAAGAGCCCTGAAGAACATAGAAGAGGATAAAATGCTTCTTGAATCTAATCCCAAGCATGGCTAAAGGCAGCAAGCAACACCTTTGTGGTGATGTAGCCTCACCTGGATATGAAGTCTATAAGAAATGCCATGGCCAGCCAGATAGCTCTGGGGACTAAGCACCTGCTCCTAGCACCACAAGCTGTGCTGGTCCCACCCAGGTACGCTAAGCCAGTGACCTAGTCCAAGCATGGTGGTGCATGCCTGTAATCCCAGCACTGGGGAGGCTGAAAACAGGAGGATCATGGTAAGTCTGAGCTGCATAGTGAGACTCTACCAAATACATTAAAAAAGAAAGAAAGAAAGAAAGAAAGAAAGAAAGAAAGAAAGAAAGACAGACAGACAGACAGGCAGGCCTTAGCTAATGTGGAAAGCCATAGAACTATCCAATGACAAACTTAGAGATCATAGAGAAAATACTTTTATTTTCTTAGGGGTCAGTGGATGAATGTGGATTAGCAGAAAATATTAACCATGATTTATAAAATAGAGCCATATTTTTCAAAGTTATTCAGAAATAGGAATTAGATTAATAAAGCTTTAAAATGTATTTTTGGGTGTTGAGGAGATAGCTCAGGGGCATAAATGCCTGCTTGTCAAGTGCAAGATCCTGTGTTTGAACCTGGTTCCACAAAGGAACAAAAAAAGTTGCTGAATGAAAGTAAGGATGAAGTTTTAATTTTATTTTACTCAGTATAGATATAGTTGAATCTCATTATGTGTGGATCTCATTTTTATCATCTCTTTCTTGACAAATTTATTGTTAACTCCCCAATGAATACTAGTGGTACTTCTGTAGTCATTCATAGACATCATTTTGTCCTTTGCAGAACACCTCTAAAAGTACAATAAAGCATATGAAAGTCCTTGGATTTTCTTGGTGTCAGTGGTTAGATAACTGTGGTTTTAGTTTTTTCCTTAATGAAATTATGTCTTCATTGATTTTTTAAAGTGTATTTAAGACAGGGTCAACAGGGTTTTACTATGTTGTTCAGACTTGCAGTGATTCCCCTGTTTTCAGCCTCCCAAGTGCTGGGATTATAGGTGCATGCCACCATGCCCAGTCTCAATCACCCTTTCAGCGTGTCCCCGGCAGGGGCCGGCATGGCACTCTGGAGACTGAACTACGGCCATTGCATTCTGCTTAAGCAGGCACTTTAGTCTGCTGAGCTATCAGGCAGGCCCTCTTCACTGATGTTAAATAGTCCTTTAAAGTGACCTGGAAGTCTTTACTAAATAGATGTGCAATAGTTTGTGATAGGCCTTCACCACAAATAAATTAGATACACCAACAAGTCTGAGCTTTCAAGAAACTTCTAAGGAATCACATCTTTCCTCCAGAGTTTTATCTTTGTGTAATATTTTTGAAATTATTTTTAGGAACAGCCAGAGATGTAGTCCTATAAGAAAATTAATCAATTCAAACAAAGCAATCTCTTGATTGAAATGATCATAACAAAACATATCCTATAGCTACCTGGCAGAGACTAGTATTTACCTGTGTGGAAGAATTCAAACTTTCCATTTTGACATTAACATGTATTATTACAGATTGTTTAAATTGCTGTAGTTTGAATAAGTGTCTCAGTTGTCCATGTGTTGAGGGCTTTGTTCCCTTGGTGACATTATCAGGAAGTGGTTGAACTCAGAGGTGGCAGAGCCTAGCAGGGGGTCCGCAAAGTGCTGGTGGTGTGGAGGTCGAGGTGATCTTGTGACCCAACCCATCAAGGCTTCTTTGTTTCCTGACTGATGAAATGAGCAGTGTTTCTCTGCTGTGCTCTGCTGCCATGCTGCGCAACCTCACCAAAGCCTCAAAACCACTCAAATAAGGACTAAAACCTTTAGCACCATGAACCGAAATAAACTTTTCTCTACGAAGTTAATTATCTCAGGCATTTCATTATAGTAACATGAATCTGACTAACACAGAAACTATGAAATATGTATCATATAATTGAAGAAATGACAAGTATATCTTATTCAGCCTTTAAAGCAGACCTGTACTACTCGATTCTCCTTCTAAAATTAGACTTGGATGCACAATCAGAGGTTAAAAGAGGAGCAATTAATTTCTCAAGATCAAAATTTAGTATATAATAGGGAGGGTTTTTAATGTTTTAACATCCAAGCTTGCAACCATGCTACTTAGTTGCAAGCTAAGGAAGCGGATTTCATATTTTTCTTCTCAGATGTTCATCATTTTGTTGTTGTGGGCAAACTTGTTATTGTTCATGTATGCATCAATATTATAAGATTTTGTTAACTGCTCTCTAATTCTTTTGTGTTTTTCTCTTCATAACCTTTATTTAAATACAAAAACAATATATTCTTCCTTAATTAATTTGAGCAAAAACATGCATACAATTGGCTTGGAGGATGTTATTCTTTTTATAGGATCTGGCATGAACGTTGCTTTGCTGTAAGTTTGTTAAACCTCAAGGAGGGAATCATCAAATGCTCAAGGCCTCAGCATTGTAATGGAATTAATCTCTTGGGTCAGGATCAGGGATTTGACTCTCTCAACATTGTGGCCCACTGGGTGCCTCCCTGTACTCAGAAGCTGGGAGGTGAGGCACTTCATTTCCCAGCACCCTCACAGCTGATGGTCCCCATGTGGTTTAAGTCCCAGCCCTCAGAAACACCTCAGACGACACGTGTTTGGATGTGATATGATCTGCTGATCAGTTGTGTTGGGCTGTGGGGGTCATAGCTATCGTGGTGACAACTCTGTTCTCTGGACTGTGACTATTGTGGTGAGATCCTGGGCACAGGTTCTTGGTTACGGCAGTGGCAAAATGTCTCTTGGGGGGGCAATTCTGTGTCTACGTCTCAACACTCAGGCCCTTTCCACAGTTTTGAAACCTAGTTGCTAGCATCGATCCATTCCTAGATATAATGGTGCTACAAAGATACCTATTAAATGCAGTTAAGTGCTGAATGGTATGATTCATCTGTATCTGAGTTTTACTTATTATATTTTTTTCTTTGTTCTTTTGAGACAAGTTCTCCTTACACAGTTCAGGCTGCCCTTGAGCTGACTTTGTAGCCCAGGCTGATCTCCAACTTGCAATAGTCCTCCTGACTCAGTCTACCAAGTGCTGGGATTATAGGGGTGGGCCCTAGTGCCTGACCTCTATATCTGAATTTTAGAGTATTTTCTCCATTTTTAGAAATCATAAGATTTGGGCTAATTTTGTAGGAAGTTATCTTGATTAAATAATTATTATGTTCCAAATGAGTGGAAATTTTTCTTTCTATTTTGATCTACTCACACTGGGGATAATTGTCCTTACTAGGAAGGAAGCAACATGAACAGAAATCCTCAATATCAAAGGTTCTAGAATTTAGATTTAGAAACATCCTTTCTTTTCCTATTTCTTAATCTTAAACCTGTTACTTGTGTTCATTAAACTATTTATTTATGAAGGCTTGCATTGTGACTGGGGATAAGTTAATTTCATAAAAGCTTCTATAACGTGGTAAACAGAAGATTTTCCTTCTTTATTCAGTCATCTTCTGAATGACTTAAACTATCTTGCTGAAGAAGTGAAATAAAATATTTCAGCTATCTTAATGGACTCAGGAATTGTTTCCTAGGCATTTTAAGTAATTATATTAAAATATTATTAAAATATTATTTAAAATATTTAAAAGATTATTAAAACATTATTTAACCTATTATTGTGGAATTTTGACAATAAAACATACAGCATACATACAGCACTTTAATCTATTTTCTTCCCTTAGTGTTTGCATGACTGAACTCAAATATACAGGGTAATTACAAACTGTCATGATTAAATTCAGTGTCCCATTATTTTTAGAATCTTTACTAGGACAAAATACTTAATATCCACAATTTAAAGGAGAGATCTATCTTGGCTCACGGTTTCAGCAGTGTGACTCCATGCATGATTGGTAAACCCAAGGCAGAAACAGCACTGTGGAGGGGGCAGGGCAAGAAAACAGAGGAGGGAGGAGCCAGAGATGAGACTACTACACCCTTCTGAGTCATCTCCCAGTGACGATGCCCTCTCATTAGGGCCCTCTCTGGACATGAAAATACTGGGGGATATTCTAGATCTAAATCGTAACATTCTCAAAACTGTTATTATTTTAATGTTAGAAATAACAAACGATTTAAGTTCATTTAAGTATTGGGATTATGGTAACATTAAATCAATGGAAAACTGGATCCACTGTTTTATTTCAGCACAGCAATTGACTGTAAAAAGATTGTGATCTTTATAAATGTGGCCCTGCTCAGCTTCAGGATGGATATTTACAACACTGTTCTTTCATCTCTGGAAGTGTTTTCCTTTCAGCCTCTCAGATGGTTTCGTAGAGACCAAAGTCCAGTAGTTGTACTATAAGAGCAGTCAATAGTCAGTTGAGTGTAGACCACATTTCTAGGGGATTTAATTGCCTTTATATTTCTAGGTTTTCTTCTCAAACCTCTCAAAGTGCTTTACATGCAAAGGGTGGGTAATCAAAGGTAGGAAATCCTTATCCCCTGCCAGGACTATTTGCTGTGGGAATGCTCCTATTTTTTTCTCTGTGCTCAGTTAACAAGAGTGTTCTTTTTCTTATGTGAATATTCCTATAGTCTCTGCCCTGGATTTTTTGGTACTTTTTTGGTCACTTTTAATTTTTTGTGTTGAGAAATTGAGGTTTTTTTCCCAGGACCTCTCAACATATCCAGAGCTCTCCAGAAAGGGAAGACTTAGACTCCTTCTTTCCCTCTTCCCACCCCTTTTCCTCCACCCCTGGTAGTATATCTGTCCTTAAACAAATGTATTACCTGCATGGCTTATGTACTATGTATTTAAATCGTCTCCCTGTGACTGGGCATATGAGTGTCTCTGAAGCTTTACTAGCATTCAAGTTGTGAAAAGACGATTCTTTTTCTAGTTTTTTTTTTCCTGTCCACATTCTTGAAAATGGAATTAAATCAA
>PVKN010009528.1:0-23651 GCA_004027915.1 Capromys pilorides
GCCCACGTCAGAGTGACTGAGCACAAAGAGACTTTTTAAAGGGCTGTTGCTCTCTGCTCCTGTGAGTGGTTGTTCTGTCGCCATGAAGTGGATGCCCTCTGCCCTGTTCCACTCAGCCTTGGGCCAGCCGAATATGGACTGAAACCTCCAGGAACTGTGAGCTAAATAAATCTCTTTCCTTTATTTTGAGTGTCGGGTATTTGTCCCAGCAACGAGTAAAAGTAACTAAGACAGAGACCCTGTTTCAAAAAGACAAATAAATACATAAATAATAAAAAGAACTACTCATATTCTTCATTATCTGCATTATTATTCTGGCAAATGGATAGTAGTTTGGCGGCTGAAAGTCTCTCCTATTTATAGCAATGGCTTATCTCATAACTATTCATGTCCTTTCCAAAGTAGAAGGCAGGGAGGGTTTTATGTGATTATAACTTTTTGCTGCTAGGGAGATGGTGGGGGTGTTTTAGTCAGCTGTCACTATGACAACATACCTGAGAAAGCAACTTAAGGAGAAGGCATAGTTATGTGGTGTTTCGGTACTGGGAATTGAACCCAGGACCAGGTACTTGCCAGGCAGATGCTGTGCTGCTGAGCCATATCCCCAGCCCTGTGGAGGTGGACTTGGCTCAGAGTTTGAGGTTCCAGTTCTCCGTGGTTGGCTGCTGCACTGGTTGCAGCGTATCATAGTAGAAGGGTGTGGGGCAGCAAAGCTGGTCACCTCATGGCAGCCGGAAGCGTGGACAAGCCAGAGACAGAGGAGGGGGCTGCGGCCAGGGGTGCACTCCAGGATGTGCCCCCAGCAACCTGCTTCCCCTGACCAGGCTGTACCTTGCAAAAAGAACGTTCGGTTCTGAACTCCTCGGTGGGTCCAGGCGCGGATGGGGCCAGTGGCCCAAGACCTGACCACCTCCAGGTCTCTACCTCAGGGGGTCGGGTGCTTTTTATCCTCTTCTTTTTCTTCTTCCTGTGGCTTCTCCTCTTAGAGCTTTTCTCTTTGTTTGGTGGTGGTGGTGGAGTGGTATTTTGAGATGAGGTCTCTTTCTGTAGTCCAGACTGGCTTCCCAAGTACTGGAACTACAGGCGTGTACCATGTCACCCAACCCGGGGGACATTTCTGACTCAAACTCTAACAGGTTTTCTTAGGGATGCAATCTCAGGATGAACTTTCTCATATTTTTCTGACTATTTCTCTCCTTGGCTTCCTCTCCTGCTCCCAGAATACTATTTTCTTTCATTCATTTATTTGTGATTCTATTTGTTTTTTTCTTTTTTGTTCTTTGTTTTTTGAGACAGGGCTAGCCTTGAACTCATTATGTGGCCCAGGGTGTCCTTGAACTAACAGTGGTCTTCTTGCCTCAGCCTCCTATAGGCTATGAGCTGAGATTACAGGCATGAGACAGGGTCTCATTATGAAGTGCAGGTTGGCCTTGAGCTCACTTTGTAGCCCAGGCTGGACTTGGGCTTGCAAAGATCCTCCTGTCTCAGCCTCCCTAGTGCTGGGATTACAGGTGTGTGCCACCACTCCTGGCTTCTTTTTGCTTTTAATACGCCCTTACTGATTAGCCTTCATGGCTGGGCCCTGTACTAGCTTCTACCCAAAATCAGAAGGCCTCACTGTCAAGTTTTTTTTTCTAAGGGTGTGGGCAAGATAGCTCGGTGGTGTAATGTGCCTGCTTATTAGGCAACTACAGGACCACAGTTCGATCCCTGGCACCACATTCTACGCCAGTCCCACTCCCAGGGCAGGCTGAGCCAGCCATAACATAAATAAATAGTCTAAAGATCATATAAAAAAAAAGAGATTTTTTTAGCACATTTGTAACAAATAATGAAAACGTTTATTGCAGGGAGTTGATACATATTGCTGATAGGTTTTTTGGAGGCTCAGCAATATATAGGAAAGATAAAAGAAGGCTTTAACTCCAAAGACACGGAGAGGACTGAGGACAGACGGGTCAGGTAGATCCTCTGGCTTGAGACAAAGAAAGCTGGGGCTTTTATGGAGTTTTCTAGGGCTGGAGTTTGAGGGGGATGTTTAGGATTATCTGAGGAGCTGATAGGGGTCTTCCCTGAGGTGGCGGGAAAGGTGAAAGGAAACTGCACCTTGGGCTGGGTTGGAGAAGAAGGGGGAGGTGGTCATGGGAAGAGAAGCTGTAGTTTCAAGGGCTTCAGCCATGTTAGATGACCACCATAATAATTCAGCAATTCATACTGGGGCCAGAACCTATCAATTACATCTTCATCCTTTTTACTGCCCCTCCCCCTCTCTCCATCCTTAGGCCTCTTCCCACTGCACAAAAGCCTACTTCCGTGTTCCCTATCATCTCAAAGTCAACCATTTTCAAGTATAGTAACTGTTTGGGGGTTTTTTTGCTATGTAATTAGGAAAATAAAGCTTCAGTATAAGGGAATATCCATGCACATAGGGTGCACAGTTAGGAAATGTAAGAGGCAAAACAGTCTCCTAGTGGTCAAGTGGTTAAATTTGGTCGAGGGCCTATTTCTTCACATCCGAGCTCAGAGGCTCTCTCTTTTGGCCTCGCCCCCTGTTCAGAGCTGTGCTAGATTGCACTGTGGGTTTCCAGGAAGTCTGTGCGCCAGCTGAATAGCATGTCAGGAGCTTGAGATCAGCAGTGATGGTTTTCTTGTGTTTGTGTGGTGGGAGTGGGTGCCAGGGATCAAACCCTGGGCCTCGGGGATGCTAGGCGTGTGTTCTACCACTGAGCTACATACCGCTGAGGTCTACTACTGAGCCACCAGCCTGCCAATCGTAGATGTGTTTACAACGTACACAACTGGTGAATACTACAAATTAGGTTCCCATGTCTGTAGGCACAGGAACAGCCCTGTGTCGTGATGAGTCAGAAGCTCACTGTCCCGAGGGAGCAGGGAACAAAGAACAGAGCCTAAGGAACCTGGCCCCTCGTAGTTTGGCCAGCTGGAGCCAGGTAACAGATTCCTGGAGGCAGCACCCTGTCTGTCCCTTTGTTCCTCAACCTAGAAAGTTACCACACAGTGATGTGTAAGCTTAGAGCTTAGTAAAGGCCCAAAGGTGACGTAAAGTACAGCTTGCTTCCACCGAGCTACATAGGCACATTCCTTAGCCTGCTTGTAGCCCTCAATAAAGGGAGACCTTTCGGGGCTCACTCAGGGCAGACTAAGCTCAGTAAGACCTCTGCAGCTTGCTTGCTTTATTTATTTATTTAGTCTTTTTGAGACAGGGTCTCGCTATGCAGTTCAGGTTGACCTTGAGCTCACTCTTGTAGCTCAGGCTAGTCTCCGATTTGCACCAATCCTCCTGCCTCAGCCTCCCAAGTGCTGGGATTACAGGTGTGCGCCACCACTCCTGGATCTGAAGCTATATTAATCCAGTCTTCCTGTTGTTTCTTTTGGCTTTGACTGATGACATACTATAGCTCTGACGAGCTGCCTTTTTTATAAAAGGAAATCTGTATCTATCCACATTAGTAAAGAGAAGTATGGGGTGGGTTTTTCTGAAAGCTCCCTTGGCCCTAGAAACATTTTTTTACTGAAAGAGGAGCCTGGGGCCTGACACTTGGCCCAGAGAGAGATGACCGCAGGTGGCTTTCGTCAGAGACTGTGCTGCAGAACAAGAAGACCCCAGCCTGCTCACTCTGCACCTCCTCCTCCCAGCCTTCCCTGCTTGTGTCACCTCCCTTCTACCCAGAAGCCCAAGATCTCTAACCCTTCAACTGTACAGAAAGTACAGCCAGCTTGCCCATCTGAGTCTCATACTCTGAGTAGAGTTTCTGTGCTTATGTATATTAATACATTATATATAAATATATATATATATATATATATATATATATATATATATATATATAGTCAGTTTATCTCATAGAACAAATTCCAGAACCTTCAAGGATAAAAAGGTAAATTTAAAACTCATCTATAACCAGAACATCACTGTCCCTTCTTCCACACTATTCCAAGCCAGGCATTTATTCTCTTTCGATTCTTGCATAAAAAGGTCTTTTGGGGGCCAGCAGGATAGCTCAGCAATCTAAAGCACCTGCTTAGACAACCACAAGGACCGAGGTTCGACCCTCGGCACCACATGCTGTGCCAGCCCCACCCCAGGGCAGGCTGAGCCGGCCATAATAATGATAAAAAACAGTGTCATGTACGCATAGATGGGACTTTTGGAAGGTGATTAAGTCATGGGAGCAATATAATTGACTTGCTCTTACGAAGCAGAGTCTGGGGGCGAAAGGAACGTCGCTAGGTCACTCCTGGAGTCTGATCGGGAAAGGCACATCTTGTCCCCTTCTTCCTGGCCACCATAATGTCCCCTGTCATGCTGCTCTGTCTTGAATTTAGCCAAACCATGGACTGAAATGTGAGCCAAAATATCCCTCTCTTTCTTTAATTTGCGGGTATTGAGTGTTGGGTGTCAGCAATAAGGAAAGTGGCTGAGACAGACTTTGGTCCTGGAAGTAGAATGACTGCAGTGAATATTCCCAACCATGAGGTTCAGAAGCCTTCAGAACCAGCTTGTGAAAGGAATCCGGAAATGTTTGGATATGCCAGCTAGAGAAGGCCTAGAATGCTATATGCTGAGCTTGCCGTGTGGTACAGGTCAGCGTTCAGAAGACCAGACTATGGACAGACATGCAGACTGTACGGACCAGACTCGGGAGGTTTCAGCTGGGAAGAAGGACCTATTGGCAGCTGGGCTACAGACCTAGCGTCATGCTCTGGTCTGAAAATGTATCTACATTTTGTTCATGGCCTGGGATTTTGTGAGAGATTGAGATTAGGGATGGTGGATTCATTAATGTGGAAGAAAAAATTTCAAAACAGACCAACAGTAAGACTGTGGCATGAGTACTGCTGGTGGCTTTTAACCAAGTTTATACCAAAAGTCAGAATCAAATATCCCATTGGAAGGGCCGGCCTGGTAGCTCAGCAGACTAAAATGCCTGCTTAGGTAGAGCACAGCAGCCAGCTTTCGATACCCCACCTGGGGCGCTGGCCCCACCGGTGGGGTGGGGTGCCCTGAGCCTGTGGTTGAGACTGGATGTGGCGGCACACCCCTGGAATCCCATAGCTTGTGAGGCTGAAAACAGTAGAATCACTACGGGTCCAATCTATGGAGTGAGGCCCTGTAGACCCTATAGACCTGCAGATCCTGTCCTAAATACAGAGATGGGGAGGAATCCCATTGGAAAGTTTTCAGCTTGGCCAGAAAGGAAGAATCTGTAAAAGGGTGTTTTAAGAGCAAGGTTGCCGGGGCCGGGAAGGTAGCTCTGTGGCACAAGTGGCTGCCTGGCAAGTACAAGGTCATGAGTTTGAACCCTGGTCTTGAAAAAAAAAAAAAAAGAGCAAGGTTGCTGGAAAGATAAAAAAAAAAAAGTCAAGTGCTTTATGTCCAGACAATAGGAAAAATGCCCCTCTGGTTTTTTGGCTTTTTTTTTTTTTCTTCTTCTTCTTTTTTTTTTTAGTAAGCTTTAGTTTTTGATTTTAGTGCTGAAGACTCAACCCAGGGCTTCCAGCTTGCTAGGCAAGCGTCCTACTCCTGAGCCACATCCCCAGCCCCGATGATGCCTCTCTGAAGAATCTGTAGATCCCACCTATCACAGGTTTAAGGGTGCAAAGCTGTACATTTTTCTTTTGAGAACAGACCCATGGGGCACCATGCTTCAGAAGAATCCGCTGGGGAACTGTTTTGCCCGATGACTCAGTTCACAGTGCTTAGCATCTCGGCACTGGATGCTCCAGACCCCTTTGTCCATGATTCAAGGGGGCCTAGCTACTGTAAAGCTGGTAGCAGAGCTTGGCATCATCCGAGTGATGCTGGCTTCATGGCATACAGATTAAAACATTTATGGGGCCATGGAGTCCTCCACTCAGATTCCAGAAGAAGGCATATGAGGCCCAGCAGTATGCCCTGAGAGAGCAATGTGTTGTGAGGCTGTAAAGGGAAGGCAAAAAAGTGCAGCGGAGACCCTGGAAGTTGGCCAGGAATGTGGACCGTGTGCTGAGGAAGGCCGCAGGCAGCAAGCACCCGCCCCAGACGATGCCCTGTGGGCTACAGCTGGCAAAGTCACAGTGGCAGGGTTGCCCAAATCCTTTGAAGTTCACACCTTGCCACTACAACTTGTCCCAGGTTCTACATATGGAACTATAGGATTTAAAGGTAGATACCTTACTGTACTTCAGTCTTGGTTTTATCCCACTGGGTTGTATTCTCCATTTCTCCCTTTTAGAGTGGGAATGTTTATTCTGTGCTGCTGTACATCGGCAATGTTGAACTTGCTTTTTTTATTTTTATATGGGCTCACAGCTAAGAGTTTGCCTTAAGTCTCAGAGTCTTGGAACTTGAACTTTTCAGCAGTGCTAAAAATGTCTTAGAGAAGGAGTAAATGTATTTTGCATAAAGAAATGTGCATGAGGGTTGGTGAAATAGCTCAGTGGACTAAGTGCCTGTTTAGGTAAGTGCAGGGACTAGGGTTTGATCCCAACCCACATGCCATGCCAGCCCTGCCCCTGGGCATGCTGAGCTAAGCCACAGACCCAGTGTGGTGGCACAAACCTGTAATCCCAGTGCTGGGGAGGCTAAAAGCAGGAGAATCACTATGAGTCTGAGCTGCAAAGTGAGAACTCGTACCAAATACATTTTAAAAAAGAAAAACAAAATGTGCATGAGTTTTGAGGGACCAGGAATAGGAAAAAAAAGCCACTTTTCTTTGCTCTCACACCACAACCATCAACACTGGCCTCTGAAACTGAGTATGTGTGAGCATTCCCCTCACTCCAAGCCAGTGAGCAGTTCGGTGCCAGACAGCAGCTAGGTATGCTCCAAGGCAGTTGTGAAGCTCTCTTCCTGGAGGCAGCATCAGACCCCACAGGCTCCAAGACCGCTCTCTCTTCCTTCAGATGCCAATCACAAATGCCAAGTGGTTTTTCTTATTTTGTTCTTGTAACATGAGCTTCCCCCTGCCCCGAAGGTGCACTGAGATGGGAATGAGATGGCATGGTGGTACGCACCTGTAAGCCCCGCTCTTGAGGGGCTGAAAACAGGAGGATCACTAGGAGTCCGATCTTTGTAGTGAGACCCTGTACTAAAAATACAAAACAAGGAAAATAAATGAATAAAATGAGCTTCCCACATCCCCCTCCTAGCAGTACATTAATTTGCTAGGGCATCTCACACCACTTTGGGGAACACTCCCTGACTCACATTTAGTGTACAGGCTATTGGCAAGAGTATCACCCATGAATACCAGGCAAGAGCAGGGCCGGTGGCGTGGTGGCGGGGGCACTGACTGGGCTCCCAGGCCCTTCCTGGGAGCACTTGCAGGAAGCCCCAAATCTCTGTATGTTCAGAGCTAAACCCAGTCTTGTCTGAACCCGAGGTTTTTTCACTGGGTTTTATAACTTTAGTCCCTTTTTTTTTTTCCTAGTCCCTTTTTAATTTTACTTTAAGACAAGATCTTACTGAGTCGCCCTGGGCTGGGATCCCAGAGCGCTGTGATTGCTGGTGGATGGCGTGGAGTCAGGCTTCATTTAGGGTTTTGACAGAAGCTTCCTTCTGAGGGCTAATTAAATCCATGGTCTTCGGGTAATTAACTGGGGCACGGAGCGGTGCGGCTGAAGGTCCCAGGCCTCTAGTCGCATCTTGGTTTTGCACTAGTCCCCGTCCTGCAGCCATCTAAGGGCTCAGATACTGGTTAATCAGTATGCACAAAAGTGCTTACACTTTAGGGGTTACAAACACTGTAGAAGTCTATGCCAGGAAACTCACAAAGACCAAGCACATTTCACAATTTCATATGCCTTTTCTCCTTTCTGATAAATATTTTCTCTCAGTACTTCTTTTTTTTTAAACTTTATTTATTCATTTATGTTAAGTCCAGCTCAGCCTGCCCTGGGGGTGGGGCTGGCACAGTGTGTGGTGCCGGGGATTGAACTACGGTCCCTGTGGTTGTCTAAGCTTGCCTAAGCAGGTGCTTTTGACTGCTGAGCCATCTCGCCGGCCCATCTCTCAGTACTTCTAGCTCTAGATGCTTCCCATAAGTTTTGGTATGTTGTTTTCATCTTATTCAGTTTAAAATATTCTAAAATTCCCCTTAGGATATCTCTTCGACCCATGAGTGATTTTGAATCTGTTTAACTTCCTAATACTTGGAGATTTCTAACATTTCTTTGTTATTGATTTTTAACTTAATTTCCAAATACTTAGGGATTTCTCAGATTTCTTTCTGTTATTGATTTCTCACTTAATTTATGTGGTCAAAGAACGCAATTTGTTGATTTATTGGTTTTTCATCCAGTCTAGCAACTTCTATCATTTGCATAGGGTGTTTAGATCATTCATAACTAACTTTGTTTTGAAGCGCTGGGGGTTGGGGCTGGAGATACAGCTCAACAGCGTAAGCACCTGCCTGGCAAGCACAGGTCCCAAATCCCACCCCCCAAAAAGAGAGGTGCTGGGATTAAACTCAAGCCTTACATGTGTCATGTAGATGCTGTACCACTGAGATACAACCTCGGGTATTGTATTTTATTTTGAGGGAGGGTCTAGCTCTTAGAGTACCCTGGAGCAGGCAGTCTCCTTCTCAGCCTCCTAGGTGGCTAGGATTACAACCACATGCCACTCATTCAGACAGTTCCCAATGTGACTAGACTTATTATTTACTCTTTTGGTATTTGTTGTTTTCAAACCAGGTGTGGTGGCACATGCCTGTAATCCCAGCACTTTCAAGGCCGAGGCAAGAGGATCGGTGTGAGTTCAAGACCAGCCTGGGCTACAAAAGCAAGCTCAAGGCCAGCCTAAACTGCATAATGAGACCCTGTCTCAAAAAAAAGACAAAAAAAAAAAAAAAAAAAGAAAGACTTTGGTATTTGTTTTTCTTTTTTTTTTTTTTTTTAATTTTATTTATTTATTTATTTGTTTGCTTGTTGTGTTTGTTTGTTTCTTTATTTATTCATTTTGTGGCTGGCTCAGCCTGCCCTGGTGGTGGCGCTGGTGCAGCATGTGGTGCCGGGGATCAAACTGCAGTCCCCGCAGTTGCCTGAGCCCTCCTAAGCAGGCGCTTTAGACCACTGAACCATCTCGCCGGCCCCCTGGTATTTGTTTTTCTACGTTTCCTACATTTATGTTTCTTTTTTCTTCCTTTACAGATTCTTTTTCTCTCTGTTAAGTATTCTTTACTGTGTTGAGACATTTAATTCTTACATAGCATCACCCCTTCCCCCAGTACTAAGAATTGAATCCAAGGCCTTCACACTGAGCTGTACAATCCAAACCTTTGAATATTTATTATGAGACAGGGTCTTGTTAACCTGGGCTAAATTGCCCAGGTTAGGCTTGAACTTTTGATACCCTGCCTCAATCTCCTAGAGTGTTGAGATTGCAATGAGACAATACTATGCCAGGCTCTTTCTTTCTTTCTTTCTTTCTTTCTTTCTTTCTTTCTTTCTTTCTTCTTTCTTTTTTTTCTTTTCAGGACCGGGGTTGAAACTCACAACCTTGCACCTGCCAGTTAGGCACTTGTGCCATGGAGCTATCTCCGCGTCCCCCAGACTTTTTTTTTTTTTTTCTTGAAACAGGTTCTTACTGTGCAACCCAGGTTGGCCTGGCAGGGCTCTCTTAGCCTCCCAAGTGCTGGGATTCCAGGATGTGCCATCACACTCAACCCTTATTTCACTTCTTTCCTTTCCTTTCTTTTTTAATTTTAATTTTTATTTTATTTTTGTATTTAATACAGGATCTTCAGGGTTTCACTATACAGATCAAACTTGTAGTGATCCTCCTGTTTTCAGCTTCCCAAGGGCTGGGATTTCAGGTGCACACCCCCATACCCAGTCTCAATCGCCATCTCAGGGCACCCCAGAGGCAGGGCTGGCACAGCACACTGGGGATTGAACCCCAGTCCGAGCATCTGCCTAAGCAGGCACTTTAAACCGCAGAGCTATCTGACCAGCCCTCTTTTCTTTCCTTTTTGAGAAAGGGTCTCTGCTGTCCAGGCTGGCTTGAACTCCTGGAATAAAGGGATTCTCCTGCCTCAGCCTCACAAATAGCTGGGCTATCGGGATATGACATTGTGTATTACCTTACCCAGTTCCTTTGATGGGGGCTGGTGGTGGTCCAAGGATTGAATCCAGGTCCTTCTCGCTGAGCTCTAGCCTGTTTGTTTTTTATTTTGAGAAAAGGGTTCACTGAGTTCTCCACGTAAGACTCAAACTTGGGGTCCTCCTTCCTCTTTCTCTCAGAGTGCTAGGGTTACAGGGGTGGGCTACCATGTCCAGCATCCCCTGATTCTTCTCCCCCTCCTCTGATTCTTTAAACATGATTTCTTTTAGTTCTTTCAACACGTTTGTAATCACCACTATGTGCCTTTGTCTGCTGAATCCAGCCTAGCCCAGAGCCTGTGGACACGCAGAGGCCGCTGCTGTGGGCTAGGTCATACTTTCCTGTGTCCTTGCCAATTCATTGAAAACTAGATATTTTAGGTAACATTGTAGTGACTCTGAATTCTGATTTTGTTTGGTTTGTGAATTTATTTATTTAGTACAGAGTCTCACTATGCAGCTTGGCCTCCTAGTGATCCTCCTGCCTCAGCTTCCCCAGGGCTGGGATTACAGGTGTGTACTACCACGCTGCCACCATGCCTGGTTTCAGTGGCTGGCTCAGCACAGGGTCATGGCATGTGGTACCAGGAATTAAACCCAGGTTCTCGTTTTTGCCAGGCAGGCACATAGACCCTGAACACCCTGTACACCCTTCCCTAAAATAAATAAAAACAAAATAAAAAAGTTCAAGGGCTCGTGAGATAGCTCGACAGAATAAGCGCCTGTTTAGGCAAGCGCAGGGACCTCGGTTCGATCTCCAGCACCACATGCTGTGCCAGCCCCACCCCCAGGACAGGCTGAGCCGGCCATTAAAAAAAAAAGTTCAGGGTGTTTTCAATTCCACTGGGTCATTTACTGTCACTTTCTGCTGGACCTTTCCACATCTCTGTGGAGACAGCACCAGGGGCCTCCAGGAATAGGTGGGATCTGGGCCCTGTCTCTCCAATGTGCATAGCTTCAGCTAGGAATGGGCTTGCCCGCCTGACCTGTAATCTCAGGTTAGTAGGACTGTAGCCCTTGTGTACCTCACTGTGTTCTCCCCTCCACCCAGGGCAAAACCTTCAGAGGGGAGAGCTGGGGACAGCAGCGTCCCCGAGCATGCCACAGGTTCCCTGTTATTGTGGTGTTTAGCAGTTGTTCGAGCATAGCCATTCCCGTTATTCTCTGCTGCTGGCCAATTTCCAGAGTGCCTGAAATGGGGGTTGTTTCGTCCACCACTTTGAAGCTCTGCAGCTGTCTTTTTGAGAAGATGCTTGCCTCCTCTGCTGCTGTTCTTCCAGGTCTGTATTTGTGTTCTTAGGAGGATGCCACCCTCCTCAATAACTAGTTGATGAATACATGAGTGAACTCTTTGTAGGTTGCCGTTCGCCTCTGCTACCCTACTGAAGCTGTCTGGGGAAAGTCTGCCGGCCGCCTCCTGGACACTGAAACAGGCTCCGAAGCCGACAGGGCTGGCCTGCAGCTCTGCAGCAGGGGCGCGATGGACGCGGCACTAGCTTCTCCACATGTTAGCTCATCGATAGGGTTTTTTCAGGCACCTGGTGCAGCAGAGAAAGAGGCAGAAGGAGAAAGGGAAAGGGGCTTTTTTATCTTTGAGGACACAGGAGAGAGTGTGGGGAAGATGAGGAATTCTCTGGGTTGGACAGAGCGGGGCTGAGGCTTTCAAGGCCTTTTGCCAGGGGTGGAGTTTGAAAGGGATGTTTAGATACACCTGAGGGAGCTGACTGGGGGTCTTCCCTGAGGCCGGAGGAAGGGTGAAAGGAAATTATGTCTTGGGTTGAATTGGAGAAGGGGACAGGTGGTCTTAGGGAAGATGGGCTTTGGTTTTAAGGGCTTCTGCCACATTAGATGGCCACCATGATGATTTAGCCCTTTATACAGGGCCAGGGCCTGTCACTCATCACATGTGAGATGACTGAAGTAACACGTGTGGTGTTATCATGACATGATGATTTTTTCTAGTGTTCATTCAGGTTTCTGGCTCCTAACTGCAACCTTTAGGAAAACCACAGAATCTAGAATTTCTCTTCCCTGAGGTGAGTCACGAATCCTAATCTCCATCCTCGCCTCCACCTTTCTTTGTAGGAGCTGCCATAAAGAAATTCTCTGACTGGGCCGGTGAGATGGCTCAGGGGTCTAAAGCGCTTGCTTAGGCAAGCTTAGGCAACCAGAGATCTCGGTTCAATCCCCAGCACCACATGCTGCACCAGCTCCACCCCCAGGGCAGGCTGAGCCGGCCATAATATGTGTATGAAAAAAAAAAGAAATTCTCTGACTAACCTGCAACTATGTATAGGTTGTGCAGTACAGTCTAGTACCCTAAAGTACCCTGAAGGCACTTCAGAGAGCCTCAGAGAGCCAAGCACAAGGGAGGCCCCTCGAGGGCAGCGTGCCTGGAGAAGGCAGGGGCCTTGTGCGCTTCCCCACCCTTGCCATCTCTGTATTTGGGTCCTTTGTAACGTTTTTTTACAATAAACCAATAAACATGTTTCCCTAAATTCTGTTAATGTTAGTAAATTAACTAAAGCCAAAGAGATACTTATAGGAACCCTGATTTACAGCTGGTGGGTGAGAAGCACAGGCTAAACCCAGCAGGGCTCATGGCGGCATCTCGTGGCGGGGAGGGGACTCAGTTCTCAAGGTGTGGGATCAGACCTATACCCCAAAAGTGTCAGGACCGAATTGGATTTGAGGGTCCCAGCACGCGTCCACTGCACAGCTCAACATTTGCTGGTTGGAGGGTGAAATCGCTATACTTTCTGAGGTCACAGGGGTCTTCTCTGTTGAGAGGGCGCAAGAGCAGAGAAGGGCAAGAGACGCTTTGCTGCTTCTTCAACGATTACTGCAAAGAAAGGTGGCCCTGAGGGAGCAGCGGGCCGGCTGCTTGTGGACTTGTCCAGCCGTATCTGCGAGAAGCCTGAACTGGCTCAGATGGCGATGCCTGCTCGCTTGGCACCTTTATTTATTTATTTATCTATCTATTTATTTATTTCTACGAATTTAGGACGGGGTGTACAGGGTCTACAGGGTCTCACTATGTAGACTGGGCTTGTACTGGTCCTCCTGTTTTCAGCCTCGCAAGCGCTGGGATCACAGCGCCACCACGCCCAGTCTCAGTGGTCGCCTCGGCGCACCCCAGGGGCAGGGCTGGCACAGCACGCCCGGCCTGAACCCCGGCCGCTGCGCTCTGCTGAAGCAGATGCGCCAGTCAGCTGACCTATCTGGCCCGCCCTCTTATCGCCTTCAGTACCGTGTGGGAATGCAGGAATAAGATTGCGAAAACCTTTTGAAACTGGACCTGTTTACATAACTATAAGGTATTATGCCTTATTATGGTGTTCTTTGGGAACTTTTAAAAATCCCTCCTTCTGGGAAATTGCGGTCATACTAGAAACCCTAAAAAAATAGGGAAACTACTTGAACTAGTTCCTCCAACTTCATTTTTCCCTGGACGTTTTAACCACTGCAATGTAAATATCTTCTGAAAGACCAGTTTCACACCTATAAATCTTTTTCAATCACAAGGTTTTATATTTCTAAGTGCTTATTCTAAGAATTGAAGTTCATAGTCTCCCAAACCAGAATGTGGACATGAATTTGGTACTGAAGACATAGCAAAAAAAAAAAAAAAAAAAAACCAAACAAACCAGGACCAGACAGAATGTGTGGAATTCGAGATGACCCAGCTCGGCAAAGCTCTAAGGGGCCCTTTAGGGCCTCGGGCAGGAGTCAGCTCTTTCTGCAGACCGAGTGTGGCTGAAAGGAGGATCTTTGAAAGTGCTCTATTACCTTTCCTCCTCCACACCTTTCCTTTGATTAGTTGTGGACTATTTAGGGTTCGCTCTTGCCCCTTGTTTGTCCATCCCTCAGTCCTATTGCCAGCTCTCTAGAGGTGGCCAGTGGCACTGTTTCCCATCATCACTTCCGGTCAACACTTCTGCCCTTCCTACTCCCTTAC
Source organism: Capromys pilorides (assembly GCA_004027915.1). Taxonomy (NCBI): domain Eukaryota; kingdom Metazoa; phylum Chordata; class Mammalia; order Rodentia; family Capromyidae; genus Capromys; species Capromys pilorides. Next base: position 14,063 of record PVKN010009528.1, read on the forward strand.
TCAAAAGCTTTCACTGTTTCTTAACCATCCTAAAGGTGAGCGATTCCAAGCTGTCCTCTCCCATATGTGTCCCACGGACACACAATGCGCTGTGGCAGATTGCCAGCTGGTGGCCAGCTTGTAACACCCGACTGAATGGTGGCAGGCCTTCCTGAGGGTTGTTGCTTGTGGCACAAGTGGCAGAACTGGAGAGGAAGAAGAGAGGCTGCTGGGGAAGCTATCGGGAGCTGCTGGTTCTCTTGGGCTGTTCTGCTGGATAAACTTGTCATGCTGGCTTTCCTGATGAACTCCCTGAGGGAGCTCAGGACCTTGTCACTGAGAGCAGCTCACTAGCGTTCATTTGGGGGAGCTCTGGTCCTCACTGGAGCTTTGCTTCCTGGCTCTGGAGGGGAAGCTGGTGCATGGCCCAGGCTCCTGAAGGAGCTTGTCCCATTGGCTTTCCTGGTGGGAAAATAGCTTTTTCATCCTCACAGGAGCTTGGAACCTCACTGTTGCTGAGGATGGCTGTGGCTCTCCTTGGAGGTGAACGCTGGTGCTAACCTTGAGCTCTGCCTCCTGGCTCCAGCGCAGACCCGCAGCCCGCTGCACGGGTCCTTCATCCCGCTGGACATTCCAGCTTCCACCACTGACCTTTGGGCCTTTCCAGTGCAGATCCATGAAACAAGCCTGCAGGAGACTGTCATCGGCTCTGGGCCTTAAGCTGAACTCGCGTAGGACATTACCATGGGATCCAGGTCTTCAGCTGAATTCTTTGGTCTCTAGTGTGTGGGCAGACTTTCTGTACTCTTTGTATATGATTCTTTGGGTGATTCATTATGAAATAATCTTATAAAATACGTGCCCTGTATTGTATTATTGCTTTTGTAAGGCCCAAACTACAACATGCATATAGTAAATTACATATGTAGGGCCGGCCAGATCGCTAGGCAGGTTAAAACGCCTGCTTAGGCAGACACGGCCACCAGGGTTTGATCCTCTGGTGTGCCGAGCTGGCAATGGAGACCGGACATGTGGTGCATACCTGCAATCCCAGCCCTCGGGAGGCTGAAAACAGAAGAATCACTACGAGTCTGATCTGTGTAGTGAGACCCTATAGAACTTATACTAAATACAAAAATAAATAAATTACATATATAATTTATTTTAGAATTATCCACTTGCTATTATATTTTATATAAATTATAAAGATTTACCAAAATAGGAAGTAAAAAGGGTGAGCTAAAAAAAGTATGAATGGATTTGTCATATTTTTTCCTCTGTACTTTCTGCACATCCCACTCTGGAAAATAATAGCCTATAGGATAAAATCAGGTTCTGAGCAGGGTAGGGTGGCACACGCCTGTCATCCCAGCACTGGAGAGGCTGACGCAGAGGACCCTTGAGAGTTTGAGACCAGCCCAGGGTACAAAGTAAGCTCAAGACCAGCCTGAGCTGCATAGCAAGACCCTGTCTCAAAAAAATAAAAACAAAAATCAGGTTCTGCAAAACTATCCCAATCTTCAAACTGGGATCTAGGTCTCCTGAGTACTTAAGGAGTACTTAATTTGCAGAATCTGAGCTACCGGTATCACTTCTGCCAAAGGTGTCCTGCCTGACTACGGCTTGCACTGAGCTGACTTTTCTACCCACTCCTTGCAATTGCTTTTTTTTTTTAAACTGTATGTTTGTATGTATGTATATATGTATGTTTGTATGTATGTATGTATGTATGTTATGGCTGGCTCAGCTGCCCTGGGGTGGGGCTGGCGCAGCATGTGGTGCCAGAGACTGAACTGCAGTCCTTGTGGCTGCCTAAGCAAGCACTTTAGACCCCTGAGCTTATCCCGCCGGCCCCTGCACCTGCTCTTGACTTCTCCAACAGGTTATCCCTCAACCATCCTGAGCTGGCTATGTGCTTTTCTTAAAATTTTAATGAGAAAGAAATAGCAATGAGACAGTTTCAAAACAGGTTAGTAGGACAGTTACAATAATTAATACATTGCATATTGTTATCTTCATAGTAGTTATTCAGGCTACAAGAGGCAGACATGATATCTTGTCTAAACACTACTAATATCACTCTTTCTTCTCTTTGAACTAAGAGAAAGTAGCTATATATTTATCCTATTATCCTAACTATTGTGTATATACAGATATATATATATATAATGGTCCTTCTTTTTTTTTTTGGAACCAGGGATCAAACTCAGGACGTTGCACTTGTCAGGCAGGCCCTTGTGCCCCTGAGCTATCTCTCCAGTCCCAGGTCCTTCATTTATATCTGCCTTTTTTGTTTTGTTTTGTCAGAGATGGGTGTTCCATTGCTGTTAGAGAAGCTGTATTTAGGGAAGTCTTTGAAGGACCTTTTCATATTTGGTGTCAGTTTAAATATTGTATGTACTTGAATTCAGCAAAATAACCCAATATAGTCTAATAGCCTGGCTACGTGCTTCATGCACCTGTCACTATACCCATAGAGAAATAATGAGAGGGGCTCTCTGTGTTTCATCCACTTGACAAATTCAGTGCAAGCCTCTGTAATGGGACCCTCAGCTACCTTAGAATTTCAAGCCATAGGACAGAATGTGGAAGGCCTTGTAGAATTAGTTTTCTGTCTTTTAATTGAAAAATAAAAAATGAGTTTAACTGATTTGTGCATGGGGACTAGTTTCGCCAATGAAGTGATATTTCCTACAAATGGGATAAGCTGGGTCTCTGGATCCAAGCATTTTCTTTTTCTTGCTGTACTGCCCAAGCTGGCCCTGAACTCCTGGACTCAAGCAGTCTTCCCACCTCAGCCCCAAGCTGGTGGGATGGTAGGAGGTGCATGCCCTGTGTCCAGCTTCTGAGTCGGGATTTCAACCAGGAGGGACATGCTAACTTAATTCTAGGGTCCAGAGAGAAATTTTTTCTGCAGCCAGGCATGGTGGCACATGCCTGTAAGCCCAGCACTTGGGAGGCTGAGGCAGGAGGATCGGTGTGAGTTCGAGACCAGTCTGGGCTACGAAAGTGAGTACAAGGCCAGCCTGAACTGCACAGTGAGACTCTGTCTCAAAAAGACAAAAAGAAAGAAAGAAAGAAATTTCTTCCCTGTTTCATAGAGAAGAGTAATCAGAGAACAAACTAAAAATCAAGACAGAGGTCATCTCTCAAAAAAATTGTCCCTTGCTTTTTGCCTAACACAAATATTTGAACCCTGTGCTCAGCACTCTAGGAATAAGTAGCCTTTTTACACTGGGCTCACCAGAAATAGCAATGATGCTCCTGGGATGCTTGTGGGCAAAGCAGCAGGGAGTCTGAGAATGTAGCAAAGGGATGAGGCTCCCCAGCAGCAAACAAGTTAAGGAAGTGAGCACAGCCAGAGAGGAGGAAGCACTGCACCTGAAGGAGCTGCCTGTGCCTCACCACAGGGAGTCTGCGTGGGTTAGCATCTGCAGACACCCAGCAGGGTGCACCAGCCCCGTGCCCATCCCAAGCCACAAGCCCAAAGCCCTGCCCTGGGCGTGCTCAACCCTCTACTAAGCCTGCATGTGGTGCTAAAAAGCCACTAATTTATGCAAAAGTCCTCTCCAAGCACACTGGATCAGCCGCCAGAGGACTCCTGTACCAGTCACAATCTGGGACCCCATACTGAGCTGTTCAAACTAGAAAAAGAAAGAAAACATTCTTAGTCTTCTAATTTCCTAGTACAACCTCCCCCCTTACTGCAGCAACGGACTTCTCTTTCTCCTGTTTTCTTGGCTGTCTGAGCACCTTTAGTTTTCCTATGGACGGTTAAGTTGTGTCACTTGTTTTTCTAGAAAGGATCTCACAGTGCAGCCTAGGCAGACCCTGATCTCCGTTCCTCTTGCCTTAACCTCCATACTGCTGGGATTACAGGCAGGAACCACCATGCTTTCTCTGTGTTCACTATGGCAGTAGAATCTAACAGGTCTCACTCAAAAGGGCTTAGGGTTGAAGGATTTCCTCAAAAATATGGTCCTGTATACGAAGTCACATGACAAGGACCCTGAAGACCACTCAGCTGCTCTATAAAAGAAACTGATAAAGCTGCCACTGTAAGCTCATCCAAGATCATAAAAGTTCTCTTTTGTTAGACCCGATGAGACCACCTTAAAAGAAAAGGGGCTGGGGACATCGTTCTGTATGAAGGCCATGGGTTTAATCTCCTGTACTAGTCCCCCCCCCAAAAAAAAATTATCAAGCTCTGCAGAGTGAGAACTGCTTGATAGTAGGTTGCTATTATAAATGCTTCTCTCAGAAATACCACATTGCCTCAGATGGGTGAGCCAACTCTAACCTGCTCTAACATTCTGTTTTCTGCCAATTCCCAAAGACTAAAAGCTCCAATAAAATTCGTGACAACGATTCTCACCATGAAGTTCTGTATGCATATAAATGTGTTTACAAATGGATTTAGACCCTTGGGTGAAAAGGGTCCATGGTCTCCTAAATAGAAAACTCTTCAACTGAATCAAAACTGATTTAAAAGTTTGGAAAATGGCAGCAGGCCTAATGATCTTATATCAAACACCACCGAGGCTACGTTTAACATTTCCCAGCCCTCAGATTTATTTTATTGCTATCACCCTCTTCACCTCTGAAATTTTTTTCCATTCAGCAAAATCAGTTCCGTTGAGGAGAATAAGTACACTGTGACTTCTGTCCCTGATATCTTGTGTGCAGTGATAAAAAACAGTTTTAGTTTTCAGCCCTGCTCGGGAAAGACTGTTGGTGTAATGAAATTGTATCTTTGCCTCTCGAATCTCCAGGCTTTCCTAAGAGACCAACCATAGAATGAATGATTCACTAACGTTCGAGGACCTAACACAGACATCATTTTCTAGTACAGGGTCAGTTTAATCTCTATAAAAAAAACCAGACTGCTTAGGCAGAGCGCAGCTGCTGGGATTCGATCCCCTGCGTGGCAGGCCTACCTCACCCCCAGGGGGGTGCTGAGCCACCATTGAGACTGCGCGGGGGCGCACACCTGTAATCCCAGCACTTGGGAGGCTGAAAACTGAGAATCACTACGAATCAGATCCACATAATGAGACCCTGCAGACCCTGTAGTAAATACAAAAACAAAATAAAATAAAATAAAATAAAATAAAAAAGCAAACTGTCAATGCTTCCTCAGTGTCAGAGCTTTCCTTGGGCCAAAAGCCGACCTTTTCTGCGCCGCCTCCCCATCTCCTTGCTCCCAGGGTCTTGCAGCGCGCCGTGGTACCCAGCAGATGGCGCAGTAGCTGAATTTTCGTGAGCTGCTCTCTGGCGGGGAGAAGTTGGCGGAGGGGTTGGGGGTGGGGGAAAACAAAACAGGAAGGAGATTGATTGATTACTCATTTATTCATTTTTAATTATTTTATTTTTGCTACCGGGGACCGAACTCAGGATCTTGTGCTTGCCAGATAGGAGCTTATGCCACTGAGCTATCTCCCCGGTTATTTAATTATTTAGAGACAGGGTCTCCCTTTGCAGTTAAGGCTGCCCTTGAGTTCTTTGTTGCCCAGGCTGGTCTAGAACTAGCAACAATCCTCTTGCCTCTGCCTCTCGCCTCAGCCTCAGTGCTGGGTGTACCCCTGCTGGGGACTTTTTTTTTTTAAACATTTTACTTTCCAGAGCTCTAAAAAAATTTTTTTTTTCTTTTTTTGCGGTGCTGGGGATTGAACTCAGGACACTGTGCTTGCCAGGCAAGAGCTTATTCTACTGAGCTATCTCCCTGATTCCCCCTTTTTTTTTCCCCTGACCCTTTCTTTTAACATTTATTTTTAAACCAAAATATATATTCAGGGGCCGGGGAGATAGTTCCATGGCGTAAGTGCCTGCCTGGCAAGTGCAAGGCTGTGAGTTCAAACCCTGGTCACACACACACACAAATATATATATATATATATATATATATATATATATAATCTCAGATTCTCAGATTTACAGCATAGTAAGGGTGGGTGTGGGGAGGATCAAATCGCTGTCCCTGTGCCTGACTGGGATTGCCTGAGCAGGGGCTTAAACCACTGAGCTAATCTGAAAGCCCCTGACTTTTTTTAATCATTGTGATTTCCTTCTTTCTTTCTTTTATAAAAATTATTTATTTGATACAGGGTGCAGCATGAGGTACCAGGGATCGAACCCAGCTCCTTGTGCTTGCCATGGAGGCACTTAGACCTCTGTGTTATCTCCCTGATCCCAACATTCTGATTTTTCAATGTATACAGTTTTTATTGTTTTGTTTTGTTTTTTGTGGAACCGGGGATCGAACTCATGTGCTTGCCAGTAAGCCCTTAGTCTACTGAGCTATTTCCCCAGCCCGTGCATACAGTTTTACTTACCTTGTCAGAGGCACTTTTTATTTAAATTATTTGAACTTAACCTGAAATCTCCACTACAGTGCAATCTAGTAGTGAGACCCTGAACACCCTATAGACCCTTCCCCAAAAAATACAGAAAAAAAAATAATAATAATGAACATGTAAATAAGGGGCTGGGGACATAGTCCAGCAGAATAAGCGCTTGCCTGGCAAGTGGAAGGTCCTGAGTTCAATCCCCCGCCCCAAACAAAAACCTGCACGAGCTAAATTTTCAAATGCCAGTGACGGTCCCACGGGCACAGTCAGGCTCAGAGCCAGGAGCACTGCGGGTATGCAGAAAGGCAGCTTCGAAGCCGACTAGCGAGGGCGTGGCGGCTGCAGCGTCCGGGCGGAGCGCCGCCTGCTGGTGAAGAGCCGCCAAGGGCGCCGCGGACGGCGGAGCTGGAGGCCGCCGGCGAGCAGGGCCGCGCGCCTTCCGGTCGAGGCCGGCGACGGGCTTCCGCGGCTCTCCGCGAGGCGACGGTCCGGGGCGAGAATAAAAGCTAGGACCTGCTACGGACAGGGCTGGCCTCACCCTTCCGCTAATGACTTCCGGGGCGCAGAAAGCGTTCCAAGCCGGACTGGGAAAACGGGCCGCGCCTCGGGGCGGGCGAGCTGCTCCGCCCCGCCGCCCCTTTCCGCTTGCTGCCCGGGCGCCGCGCCCTCCCGCCTGCCTCTCCTCCGCAGTCGACAGGCGCCCCGCGCCCACCTGCCCGCACGCGTCGTCGCCGGCCCCTGGGAGAGCCCCGCCCGCCGCGAGGGGCGGCAGCTCGCGCTTCCGGGAAGGACGGCGGCGGGCGAGGCGACGCCCCCCAGGCCCGCGTCTCCCCGAGCGGGCGCTCCCCTCCAGAGCCCGCCTCAGCCTGGCAGGGCGGCCGCGGGGCGGGGGCTGCCTCCTCCCGGAGCGCCGTGCCTGCGTCCTCTCCCCTCTCAGGGACGCGCGGCCCGCTTGCCTTCTAGACCTATCGGCGGCGGACACGAGGCCAGAGCCTCGCCGCGTGCCGGGTCCCCGTCCAGCCGAGCAGAGCAGCGCCGCAGACACTCATCCTGAGCTGTGGTGCAGAACAGGACCGGCAGCCGGCAGCACCAAAACCACCCACGCCGCATTGGGCCTAGCCGAGAGGGGGCCCCGGGTCCTCCGCGGGGATGCACGGCCATTGCCAGTGGCTCAAGGAACGGCCCAGAACGATGCCGGGCACTCGCCTGCACGGGCGAGGGCCTCTCGGTGTCGCTGGATCGAGAGGTGGCCTCCAGGGAGAGCGCGCGCCGGTGGGCAACTGACAGTACAGGGCCGTGCAGGACCCCGAGGAGCCGAGAGACGCAGCCCCAGGCCTCCCGCCGCCGCAGTCTCGGAGCCGGGCGCCGGCCCCTGGGGGAGGGGCGCCAGCGTCGCCTTTGTTCTGCCCGCGCCCGAGGCTCTGGAGTCTCCAGCGCAGCTGCTCCCACGGCTGTGCAGGCGGCAACATAAACTAATCGCCGGGGCGGAGTAGCACAGCTTATTTTTGGAGCCTTGAGCTCTGTGAAATGCAAAGTCTAACTAATTTTATTTTATTTTTTATGAACAGAATATATTTATTAGGGGAAAGAGCTCCTGTCCGAGAGAGGGACAGGAAGAGGGCCCCCGAACGGGTGGTCTCCTAAGTCTAATTTTAGAATTCTAATACTCCCTAAGATTTCTTTTTGTTTCTGTGAGCCGCGGATCAAACCCAGATCTTTGCACAGCCTGTCTGCCAGTGAGCTACACATTTATCTATCTATCTATCTATCTGTCATCTATCTATCGTAATAGGGATCGAACCCAGGACCTTACACTTGCCAGGCAGGCACATATGCTGCTGAGCTATTTCCATGGCCCTTCTTTATTTTTTTAATGTTTATTTATTTATTTATTTTGAGACATATCTCTCTAGGTAGTTCAGGCCGGCCTTGGTGCCCAGACTGGCCTTGAACTCGTAGTGATCCTCCTGCTTCAGCCTCTCTGGTGCTTGGGTTACAGGTGTGCAACACCATGCCCAGCTTTACTCTTCAGTCATATATATATATATATATATATATATATATATATATATATATAAAATGTGCCCCTCCTTATCTAAAGCAAAATTGAAAGATCGTAGTCCAACAATTACACATCATAACCTTACATTTGAGAATACATTCTTAAGAGGTAGGATTTAGTGAGCAGATTTGTTTGCTAAGAAATCTCTTCAGCAGCAAAAGGGGGCTAAGAACTCTCATTATTTGACATGTTCAGTGATATTTTTCTTCGAAGAATGTTTAAACCAAGCCCTTTTTTAAAGCCCCTTTAAAAGAAAAACAAAAAGCATCCCAAATTACAGATCCCCACTGCAAGCCAGGCCACTTGGATCCTGCCCGGGCGCAGGCAGCCACGCCCTGAGCCTCAGGGCTCAGCCCTGGAGCTGAGAGCGACCTGCAGCCACGAGCCCGCGGGCTCCAGGTTAGACAGCCACAGCGGGAATTCCAGCTTGTGCTGGCCCCAAAGGAGTTCACGCACACACGCAATGGGTCCCCAGGGTCAGAGAAAGCTTACTGCGCGGAGGAGGACCAAGAGGGCATTTGGGGAACACCGTAAGTTTATTTCCTGGGAATTTGTTTTCAAAATAAGATATTTTCTGCCTCTTCGCAGGGCAAAGATAACTCCTTTTTACTTTGGCTTTTCATTTCATCTGGCTGCTGAACACCCGCTCATGCTGCGCCCAGAGCACGGACTTCTGCGTATTTTCCAGCAAGCCAGCCCTAGTTGGTGGGGTGGCAGCCACCTCCTTTGGCCAGGGCGTCCTTTCTTCCCCGCCTTGGGAGGAAGGGAGTTGTGCAACCAACAAGCCTGCCCCATGGTACCTCTGAAGCGGATTCTAACGGCCCCACCTCTCTAGGTGGGGCCCAGGCAGGCTTCTAAAATAATTAAATGAGAAGCCATTCCTAATATATTAAAGTACATGAATGAAAAAATTGTCACCCCCCAAAACATTGTCACCACTTGTAGGGTATGAAGTTTGCACGATCTCTACACATTTTATGCATCTTCAGCAGGATACTGAACGTGGTAGGGAACACTTGCTTTAAAAATGTTGATAAATATGCGCTAATAGCCAAGCGTGGAGCCATAACTCTAGTCCTCTGTGGGGCAAAAGCAGGAGCCGTGCAAGTTCAAGCACACGCTGCTAAGTTGCAGTTTAGCAATTGAACAAGATCCTGCCCCAACACAAATGTCCTTCCTTTTTTTTTTTTTTTTTTTTTTA
>PVKN010009529.1:0-23608 GCA_004027915.1 Capromys pilorides
ATAGTATGGATTTCTTAACACAGTTCCATCAGGTAGGTTCCATTTTCTAGATAAGAAAACTGAGGGAAAAAAGAGTTTTGTTTTATTTTTAATGGCTCTAAAGGCCATTAGACTACATCCCATTGACTGCCCGGTTTTTTACAAAGTTTTATTAGAGCAAAGGTAAAAGAAAAACTGCTCTGCATCACACGGTAAGCAAGCAGTAAGGCACCAAATCTGTGCCACTCAGCCCAACCACTCAAGGTGGCGGATTCAGGGCAGATTAATAGTAGAAACCCTGATAGCAATGATGGTCCACAGAGCTCATTGAAAGAGCGCGATTTGGCCTTGAGCATGAAGAGAAAGCAGAGATGCAGGAAGGATGGAGTTAGGAAAGGCACAGGGGAGTGAGAATGTGGCAGTTCTGGGAGCCCTTGTTGCTCAGAGGACTCAGGGTGGGAGGGGAGAGGCAGAGGCTCCATTGGGAGCAGCTGGCAGCAAATGGCACAGACCAGGTGAGATGCGTTTAGGCCAGGAAGAAAAAGGAACAAGCGTCAGAGTACTCTGTCAGAAGCCTCTGAAGAATGGAGAGGAGGAGGAGGAGGACCCGAGAGAAATGTCACATTTTGGACATGAGTTTGACCTCCGCTCCTGGCCTTCTCACTGCAAAAGCTGCCGCTTCTTTGGCCCTGTGATTTCCTAGGGGAGGAGTGGCCCAAGGAGAAGCTAAGGGGAGCCCACTGCCTGGGCTGCCCTAGCCAGGCCTGGAAGGACAGCAGAGCTGCTATCTTTGGAGGCATCACTTTCCCCTCTGCTAAGGAAGATGCTTCCCCTCCCCCAGCTCCTGTGCACTGGCCACAGACATCTTACACATGCAAGCACACACACGCGTGCACACACACACACATCAGATAAGAGGGTCTAATGAACAATGCTCCTCAGATAAGACAGTTTGCTGAAGAAAATGCTTGCTAGCCCTACTGCTCTGAGCTGCATCAGGGTGAGAGGCTCAAAGAGAATCAATTTGTCCAAGAAATCTGAAAAAAGACAGGAAGGGGTGGGGCCTGCTTCGGCTGTAGCCAGAGAGACAAGGCAAAGGAACCATAGCTCAGGCCAGGGAAAATCTTTGCAAATTGAATTTCTGGCCCTGGTGGAGACAAGCCAGGGCTGTGGTGGGAGAGGCCTGACCTCCGTGGAGGAGCCCTGTGCTCCTGGATCAGAGAACTGCCCGTGGCCTGTAGGGACACTCAGTAATATTTGTCCCAGGGGGAAATACCTGTCTCAGGAACTCAGTGTCCCCTGCATGCTACTTAAAGCAAAGCAAACATTCAGCCCTGCTGGCAGGTGGAACTGTGGGCCCACCCCACTCTGCACACTCAGACTTGCCTCATCAGTCTACCTGGTATGCATCAGTCAAGGTCTCCAACCATGCCCATAGCAACAATAACCTTCCAAGAGCCACAGCTCGCTATGTGGGTCAATGGGGCACGCCATCTTTCCCCTGAGAAGGACATTTCTATGCAGTCGTGCCTGATAACTGTTTTGTGCAGTGCCACGGAGTCCCGAGAACAGTGGCTGACACATACTAGGCATGCAGCACATACTCGCTGAGGCAAGGCACGTTTGCCTTATTTAACTCTCACACCAGCCCAACACGGAAGCCAGGCAGCTCTGTCATCAGAATTTGCCAAGGAAAAAGTTAAGGCATATGAAAGCTTAGTATGTCCCACCAGGTCTCTTTGCCCGTAAGAGGCAGAGCCACGGGTCCATCCTGCCTAGAGAGGGCTCCATGCTTGTTCCTCTGGCATGATAATCAAAGGAGCATCGCCTTAGCTGCGGGGATTGTAACATGTCACGCAAGAGATGGCTGAATTACAAACAGTGAATTGCTGTGGCCGCAGCCAACCAAGGAAAGAGCTTCATGGGGAACTGAAAGAGGAGAGGGAAAATGAAGGGAGGCTCCAGAGGGCCCAAAGCCTTCTCTTAGGAATAGCAGGCACACAGTCCACCATGAAGAAAAGGCCCAGCCCAGAGGAAAGTCTTCACGGGGGCTCGGGATGCAGACCCCAGAGGCAGGACTCTCCTTTCAGCAAGGTGGGATCTGGCAGGGCTGGTACCACCATTCAGAGGCACCTGGCAAGGCAGAGACTCATGTGTGCTTTCACGGTTAGGGACGCCTCACCTGCCCAGATTCTTCCCAGTAAATCAGCCACTGCCACTCTGAGCCACCTGGAAAGTTGGACATCATGAGAATGTTTCAATGCCCCTCCATGACCTTGAGCTCATCTGAGTGGGATACAGTGCTGCCACCCAAGCCAGCACCCCTGAGGCCTGGCCCAGCTCAGCCCCAAACAAGATCCTCTCTGCCCCGTGCCCTGCCACCCCCCAGGCCAGAGCTGCTCAAACACCTATACAGAGGTCCAGCTCCCTTGGCCATGGAGAGCTCATTATTTTAGAATGTGCCCACACCTCTGAGAAGTGTCAGGACACAAAGCAGAGTGAAAATAACAAACCACCACCACCCAACAACAAATGTCGCACATCACACAGGGACCTGACAAATGTAGAAAACATCTTGCAGGGGTGGAAAAAGGGTTTAAACCTCTGAATTTTGGCAAGGTGAGGGAGGTGAGATTGAAGTTTCCAAAGGATGAGTCCCCAAATTAGGACAGAGTCTCAGTGGCCCTGTGCCTACTGCTCTTCCCTGTGTCAGGGGCTGGTGGGCAAGGCGCAAAAGTGGCTATGGGGCAGACATTGGAGGTCCCCTCCCCCAGGGAGCACCAGTTACAGGCCAGACTAAATGATCTGAAATGGGGTCACTAATTCCAGGGTCAGAAGGAAAGCAGAAGTCAGGGTGGAGTGGGGATGGACAGAGACACGGGGAAAAAGGCACTGTTTATGGGGGACCCAGAAAGGAGGCAAGGCTAAGGCTAGAGGGCTGGCCTTCATGCCTGGCCTGAAGGGCCTTGAGGAGTCTATCTCTCTTCACCATGTGTCTCACCTGCACCTCGCATTCTGAGGACAGTGTCCACTCACCCACCTCATGCTCAACTCCCCTCTCAAGCTCAGCTCACAGCTGGGAGAAGGCTTTGCTTCCCCACACCCCAGCCTCTGTGCCTGGGTACTCCAACTCCTGCCTCGACAATGACTCTTAGGCCAAGCATCAGAAACTGAGGATGGACTGGTGGGCAGAATCATGATGTGAATCTCTTGCTGCCAAGAGCCACCTTGGGGAGTGGAGGGTCCTGTCATCCTGTCAGAGAGAAAGTGACTGCAGGAAGCACTGTAGAGCGAGAGAGTGTGATGTGAGCCCTTGGAGCTAAGTTACACCGCAGTTACACAGGTCGCTAAGTTTTATTTGGGGTTAAGCCTTTTGGGTTTAGTTTCTGTTGCTCACAACCTAAAGGCCTTAATTGATCCAGATGAACCAGGTCCATCAAGAGGCCAAGCAGAGTGTCCTCTCAGGCTGGTGCCAACTGGATTCCTTATTTGGGAAGCAGAGGAGACAGTGGCCAGGTAGAAAATGTCCCAGTGTTGCCAACCAGATACCACAGGCATTCTACAGGGAGCTGGAGGGCCAGCAGGCTGGGCCAAGGGGTTTCACTGGCCACAGCCTTGCCTCCTGACAGAAGCTCATACTACACACAGACACAAGAAGCCTCTCAGGATTCCACCAATGTTTTTCAATTTAAGAACCAGAGGCTTAAAAGTCATTTTTTAGCTGCAGTTAGCCTTGTCTAGGACAAGAGCCAATCTGTGCATCTGTTTACTGCGTCTCTCAATCCTACCAACACAGCTTCCTGACATTATGACCTCCTTTTGGCAGGATAGGTTTCTTTGAAAGTGATGGTAAAACATGCATAACATAAAAGTTGCCATTGGAACCATATTTTTGGGTAGAGGTCAGTATAATTCAGTACACTCGGTGTGGAGCAAGTCAGCTCCACCATGTGTGTCCCAAATACTTTCATCCTACAAAACTGAAACTCCATCCACAAGAGACGCCTCCCCTTTCCTTCCTGCCCTCAGCCCCTGGTGGCCACCATTCTGTTTTCTGTCTCTATGAGTTAGACTGCGCTATGAGCAGAGTCATAAATATCATCCTTCTCTGATTGGTTTATCAAACTGTCTTAGTGTCCTCCTCAAGGTTCGTCTATGCCACGAAGGTTTTGCAATATTGTGCATGCATGCCTGCTGACTGTGGCGCTGCAGTTCTCTCCCAGAGGGCCAATTCATCATGCCCAGAGAAAGCAGAGTTCAGAAAAGAGAACCTGTATTTTTAAGTATAGGCTCAGCTCCCTTTCAGCAGCCTTGAATAACAGTTGAACTATTTGTTCTTCACACAGCTGGTAAGTCTTCTTGAAATCATTTTCTAACAAGCAACAAGTAATCAGAAGATGGCTCCACCCAGGGGGAAAAAGATAAAGGAAGATGGTCCCAGGATCCGAGGAACAATTTGGCTTTCTATTGATTTGCTTCGTTGGCCTCGCATTTCCAATCAACCTCATAAGTCTGGAAGTTGGCGATTTTAGAAGCATCATCAGAGTGCTTGTGATGCTTTGCCCCAGGCTCAGAAAATAAAACATTATATGAATGAATGCATGTGCCTTAAAAAGAATTGAGCTGCTCTTCCTCAGACTACCACTGATGAAAGTGAAGCAGGTGTCCCCACAGGCATGGTCACACATCATCTCCACCAGAGGACGCTGCATCCAATTTTGGAAAGTTGCCCAGGTCCCCTGGGTTGATCATGCCTTCTTCTCTGCTCTTTCCCAGGTTCCTGGGCATTCTCACTACACCATGGGTCCCATTCTTTCTCTCAGCTCTGGTTGCACTTTTCTCTCCAGCCCTAACTCAAATCTGAGGTTCACCCATTTGGCCCCGGGCATTGCCTGCATCTTGCTGTGCTCCTAGATGCTTCTGGTCTCAGCCTTGGAAACAAATGGGCCAGGGAAAGGGAGTGGATACAAGCCTAGAGCGTGAGCTCCTCTAGCGTGGGGACAGAAGGGAACCCTGGCATAAACATCTGGATGCAAATGGACCAAGACTTCCCACCCCTTTCTAATGGGATCTCTCCTCTGGCACAGACCAGAGAATCCCCACTCTACTTCCTACCCCTCAGAAACATCCATTGCCTTAGCCAGGAAGTTTGGGCCATTTACAGAGTGCATGTATTTGTATCTATTAGGTAATAACCCCGATACCAGGCATTCCCTTTTAAAATAGGTCACACCACCCAGACCTCATGTAAAAGGCTAGGCTTGAATAACTCAGGATGCTGTGAAATCCTAGACATCCTCCCGATTGAATGGTCAGGTCAGTTTTGTTCCACTGGTGTGAAAAACAAGAGTCTGGGTTAGAAGTATGTTTACCGAAAACCATACAATATTGCCATTCAACAAGCAAATGTGAGCCTCCCCACCTCAAGTGGACACAAGAAAATGGCAGAGAGAAAGAGATCAGGATGGACCTAGGTCCAAGCGCTAATTTTTTTAAATGTCCTTTTATCTTAAGTTCACTTCCATAAATGAAGGTAACATATTTGGCATCAAAAGATTGAAGAATTAAGTAAGAGTGGACATCAGACAGATTCATAAAGATCCTGAATGCCCCTCCTTCCTTTTTTTCTTTTCCTCAAATAAGCAGTAATTTATTAGGGAATTAGACTCCTTCAGCATTTTCCTTCCTGCTCCCTTCCCAGACACTCAGCCCACCCAGCCCAGGAAGAGAAACACATCAGAAGGGTCCAGGCACGAAGCATTAATTGGGCACATGCACTGGGCCACTGTGTGTTCAAAGGCATGTGTCTACCTTTGACTCTCTTCCCTCCAGTCTCAGCATAGGACCTTGCTGGGACCTGGCTGTCCTTTACAGTGTCTTTCTCTGTCCAGCTGACCACAGGAATTAAAAACTAAGACTACACTTGGCCTTTAAGGCATCCTTGCCTTAAAGTCCAGTGTCCACATAACTACGTATAAGGTACTCTCTATCCCACTGGATTCCTTATTCCCACTCAAGACCTTGAAGTCCCTGAAGAAACACAATTTTCAGATTGAAACAGGAGCACTTCTGGATCCCAGGTTCCCATTAAGTTGTATCCTGATCTGTGTCCCTTGCCACCAATGGATGACTTGGACCAAACTGCCAGAGGCCCTGGATACTTGGAGAAATTTCTTCAGCCTTGACTCTTGTCAAGTGTAGTGGTTGATACGTTGTGTCAACTTGGCTGGATGACTCAGTGGCCTGGCTCCCTGTTAGTGGGAGTCTGGCCCGGGGGTACAATTGATTCCTCCCTGGAGCAGGATCAGGGCCTGCCTAGGATATGATTGGCTCCTCCCTAGAGCAGGATCAAGGGCCCATGCTGGGGTATGATTGGAGCACAGAGACTTTCTAAAGGGCTGAGGAAGGAGTCAAGACATCACTTCCTCGGAGAAGCTTCAGTTTTCGAAGTTGGCCTGGACTTCATCATCTGGCTTGCAGTGCAGACTCTTCAGCCTCCAGCTTGAATCTTTCGCCATCCGTCACAGACTCTTCAGTGTCCATCGCAGACACTTCAGTCTTCTATCGCAGACCCATCAGCCGATGAATAGAGACTTACATGGAGTACTGCAGTGAGTTTCAGACCTCGGGACTGAATTCTCGCGTGTAGACGCCTTCTGCACGCTTCCTCATATGACTCTGTGGCTGACTATTATAAGCCAATCTTATAACTCCTTATATATTGTAGATTTTGTGTTAATATCCATTCCTTATATTTTTCTGTTCCTCTAAGTAAAACCCTGACCAACACACCAAGCCTCAGGTGGATCGGTCTACTTTCCTCCAAGAAGCTCCCCTGGCCAAGACACCACTAGCTGCACCAAGGACACCCCCAGTCATTCCCTGCAGGGAGGAACCGAGAGAGCTGTGGAAGTGGCCATTGCTCACACACAGGGCAGGAGCCAGCCCACAACACACACTGCTCCAGACAGCTCTTCACTCAGGGAGACTGCTTAGGAGAAAATGCTAACCGCCAGACTGAAGGCTTTAAAAAAGATCAGAAAGGAAAGAGAGAAAAGAAAAGAACATTGCTTAAAAAATGAGGGCCCCCACCTCCAGCCCCAGACCAGCAGTCCAGTTCTCTCACCATCTGTTTTAGGTAGGTCAGATTTTGTGGCTAAAAAAAATGGATGCTGTTCCCATAAATACAGTCCATATTGCATTGCACATATTTATAAATATAAGTGCTGTAGCACCACCACGTTGCCTGTGAAGAACGCAGGCAGGTTGTGATTAGCGGTGAGCCAGTTCCTGATTGTGGGTTAATTAGCTCTGCTAATAAACTGCCTGTAGCTTTATTTAAGAAAAATAACATATTTCATCCTAGGTAGAACAATTAAAGTGCATGTAAAATAGATATCTTTGCCTCACGAGCATCTGAAATGCTTCAGTGGGTAGAATACACACATACATACGCCATCCTTTTCTTTTTAAAAGATAAAGCATTCACCATCCCTCCCCAGCGGTCCCCATGCCTGGATTGTGGTGGCGATGAACTTAAAGGGGCTGGAATGATTTTCCAGTTCAAAAGCTGATCTCCAGCAACAATTGGCAGCAGGGCAATTCAGTGACATCAGATGGATCCCAGCTGGAGTCTGGAGACGCAAGAAGGAGGGCCACGAGAGTTGCCCAACAACAGAGCTAAAGAAATACCTTAATTAGCAGCAAGAGGCCAGCTTGGAATGGGCTTCCCCAGGACTTGCGGAGGATGCCAGCAAGGAAGGTGAGTCCCAGAAGGAAATAGTAGTGGATGGCAAGAGCGTGGGTGGCCCACGGCAACAGGAGAGAAGCCTGAGTCCTGACACAGCTTTGGGGACCTTCAGACCCTGGAACCTCCAATGAACAAGGGTCTTGGGAGCTCAGAGGGAGAACAGACCTTAAACCTTGTCTGATTCTGTGTGGCAAATACCTGACCTGAGTGCCCCTTCTCTCTCCCGATGCAGGCATGGCTAATTGGTGGGTGCATTCCTTCCTCCGAATCCCAGGCAACCACCATGAATTAATTGGACTTGGCAAACGGCCTTGACATCCCTGATCTAATCTTATTTGTCTCAAGATAAGAAAAGTGAGATCCAGATAAAAAACATGTTGTTTTAAGTATTTTAATGATCCTCACAATGGTCTCCTGACTCTCTACAACAAACTTGTCCAAGGAGCTAACAGATATCTGTAGCTCTAGGTCTCACTGAGGGTTAGCCACAAATGGGTCAGAATCAACCTTCCAGTATGCGGAAAAATAATCCATGGGAATGCAGGCCAAGTATCACCCTTGGATGAAGGAAGACTCAAGTACGTAGTTTGAAGAGGGGCAGAGGATCACTGGGCCACGCATGACAATAATGCCAACTAAGGTGAACGTGCTCCAGCCAGGACATCTCGGTTCCTAGGGCTGCTGTAATAGAGCACCTCAGATGAAGTGGCCTAAACTAGAGGAATTCATTTTCTCACCATTCTAGAGGCTAGATGCCCAAGACCAGAGTGTCAGCAGGGTTGCTCTCCCCTGAAGTGTGCCATCTTCTCACTACGTCCCCATGTGGCCATCCATTTACCTATAATGTGGGAGTCCTGATCTCTTCTTATAAGGCTACCAGTCATACAAAATCAGGGCCCACCCTAAGGATCCCTTTCAACCTTCAACTATCTCCTAAGACCCTGTCTCTAAACACAGTCACATTGGAGGTTAAGTCTTCAATACACAGGAGGGCACAACTTACTCCATAATAGAACGTCATCAAATGACAGTCCACAAAGCTGGGGGCATCTCAGTGGGCACCAGTTCTATCCATGGCAGACAGGTGTTCCTTCAGCTCTACCCAGAATCAACAAGAGCACTGCATCCACCCAACCAGGGGCAGGAGGAGAGAACAACGCTGCCAAATGGACATCTGTCCCCATGGCAGAAGGCAGAACGTGAACGTGTGCCAGGAAGACAGACACAAAGAGATGCGGCACTGTGGGCTATGAAGACGGAAGGGGTGCCACAAGCCAAGGATCATGAGTGGTTTCTAGGAGGTAAAAACAAAAGACAAGGACAAGGACTGTCCTAGATAGAACCTCCAGGCATGCTTCTGACACATAGGTTTCTGGCCAGGGAGACCCATGGTGGCCTCCTAGTCTACAGAACTCTAAGATAACAAATTTGTTCTGTCCGAAGTAGTTTGTTATAGTAGCCATAGGAAACTAATACAGCTACCTAGAAAGTGAAGCTCTTCCCAGTGCTGGCAAGCTGTAAAGCCCCTCCTTCACAAAGCCCCAGGAGGAAAGCTGGCAGGAGTTTTGAGAAGTGAGTGATATGCAAATCCCCACTTCCCACCAATAGAGCGCTTCCTACATGAGCTTGCTGAGCGTGGTTAATCCAAAGGCCCAGCTCCTGCCCCTCCCCACGGCCTTGGAGACTTGTACAGACCTCTGCATGGGGACTCTGGCCTCATGGGACAACACTGGCTATCATGGCTTCTCAGCAACCACCTCGTCAGTGTCCCCCACCCAAGCGATGAGCTTTCAGTCAGGATGATAAGATCAATTTTGGAGTTGAACCTGGGTTTTCAACAACCCCTTGAAAGGAAGGACGACCCAGAATTCCATCTGTCCTTTAGAAATTAGCAGCTATAAAAGTCCTTCTGGCGAGTGCTCTCCCTGATGCCACACCTTCTTTCTGCACTCAGGCCTTTATCCCCAAGGCCTCTGCCCTGGCAGGAACCCTGAAGAGGGGAAAGCCAAGGGGCCTGAGTGGCCCTTAGAAGCTGGTGTGTCTGCCAGGCCAGGAGCTAAGCCAAAGGCCTGCCAGCCAATCCTGGAGCGCCTGGCAAGTGATGCATGCAGCCACTTTTCCCTCTCTCCCCGAGCCGGAACCCAGGGACATGTGCAAGGCACGTCTGGGCTTCAGTGTAAAAATAAACCCATGGCTGTCAAGCCCCAGCATATTAATGACAATTAATGATTCGTTTTAATCCTCTCCAGCTCTCTGTGGGCATCTGTGACATGCTCTGGGCTGGGCGCCCCTCCCCGCACTCCCACCTCCTGCAGAGCCTGTCCATATGCCGAGCTGCTGGAGAATGCAGACTGGGAGGGAAAGGGGGTAGTGATGCCCACTGTGAGGAACCTGCCTGGCAACCACCCGTGAGTGGGGCTCCCTGAGCCCACTCTTCCCTGAGATTTTCAGGACACAGGCGGCCAAGGACACTGAGGCCTCACACATGTGCTCCAGGGACAGACTTCTCGACTTTGACACTTGGTTCTGACTCTGCTCAAAAGAGCCTCAAAGGGCGATGCCTGCTTGAGCAGCCTGTCCTGCGCAGGGAAAAGGAAGCTGCTCCCAGCCCCAGGGAAATGCCACCCTCCTTAGCTGCTCTTCCGTAGACAGTGAGCCCCTCCATGGGTCCCCCACTGCAGCATGAGCACGCCTCACAGTACGTCTGATTGTCTCTTCTTGTCCCACACACAGTAACTTGGGCACAAACAGAACTCATCTGTCCAGCTGGTGCTGGGGTCACAGGTGCAGAATAAATGGCACCAATCTGCCCGGCTACCTGGCCCCAGAGGGAACAGGGAAACCCACCTCACACATGCCATGTGTCCTGTGAGCATCAGATCTTGTCCTGGCTTACCAAGTAGCCCATTCCACCTCCTACCACCTGGTTATCTGGATGCCACTGTTACCCACATTCTTTTCAGGGAGGAGATAAAGCTGCTATAGTTCAATCCAGCTCTCCTAGCTGCTAGGTACTAGAATCAAGGGTGCAGTCCTGATTGGGTCTTCCCGGCTCCCTCACAGTACTAGCCTTGTCACACTGCAGTCTGCAAGATCCTATGTTCAAGGAACCACATTTTTTCATCCTTGAAGCAGCCTCAGGACCAACAATTTTTGTGAGATGCCTGTTTTATAGATGAAGAAACAAATCTAAGCACATTCTCAAAGTCACAAAGCAGAGCTGCTGCTCAAGTAAACTGTTAGAGGAGGAGGATGCTTTGCATGTTTCTGATTGGTCTGCACTGTGAAAACAGGTACAGAAGGGGTCAAGAGGCACTCAGGGACCTTGGTGAGAGCTGACCCTAAGCTCTGAGGCAGGAGGGTGTTGCTAACACTGGGTGAGAGGGTGAACGGACTTGGTTTCCCGATCATCATGCCAGCATTTCTCTGCCAACCGAGGAGTAGGTGCCTGGCTGGCCCCAGTCCAATGCCCATATCTGTAACTGAATCACACGGGAGAAGAGAAGGACCGCCAGAGGCTCTGCCAGTGTCCTCCTGCAGGTCACACACAGCAGATAAACTCTGCCAAGAAAACACACTGCCTTTTCTTCCCATTTGCATTTGGAATTAAAACTATGATGGGGGAAAAAAAATTCCTGAAAACCTAAGTCCTTGAAGACTTTTTCCCCTAGTCCTTTGCAATCTCTCTAATTGGGCACTTAGCTAGGTTGGGGATGAGAGAGCCTTACAGCAATTACAAAGACCCACACAGGGAGGCGATGGGGCCTTCTTAGTCCTATACGGAACACCTATTGTTCATTATACTGACGTTATACTGAGTTCCCACAAGTAAAGCTTTGGTGGCAAAGAAAATCTCTCTCCCAAACCCCTTAGCTGGTCTCAGTAGAGACAATCCATTTGCTGGCGTAGGCTCAAATTTGGCCACTAAACCCCTCCTTGGAAAGCACAACCCCAGCTGACAGTGGACTGCAGTATTGGTAAAACACCTACGCACAGGCCAGCACTTCCATTTCCCACGTGATGGCGACCGAGGCTCTGACCCACCGCTCCCCACGCTGCCTTCAGCTGTGCTGCTGCTTGTCTTCCTCTGACCTCCCTGTTCACCTGCCTTCTCATCACTGCCTCAGGCCTGGGGGCGGCTCCCAGGGGAATCCAACCTGAGCTGCACCTTCTATTCTTGCCCTTTTTTGGCCCTCAAGTCAAGGAATCATGGGACTTCCACCCCAGCCGCAGGCTCTCTTTCAGGCTGGGTTTGATGCGTTAGAAGACCTCATCAGCTTCCACCTCCTCACCTAAGGAAGCAACACACACCTCAGGCATTCCTGTAGGAAAGATGGTGAAGGGTGGTAAGCGCACCCCCTGACCAATCCACACAACCAAGAAGAGCCAGGCACATCTAAGCAGGCACCGGCTAGACACAAAGACGTATTCTGGAGTGATTAGACAGAAACCTGCAATACGGTCCTTTGTGTCGAATGCCTTTCTTACTTTCCTGAATGTGCATGAGCATGTATACATTATACACACATGCATATGCATGCATGCGCACACACACACACACACACACACACACACACACACACACACTGCCCTGCCACTGGTCTCTGCAGCACCTTAGTCCCACTGTCCAGCCTCTCTCCAGATCACTACATTCACCTCCCCCACAGCCCTGTGTGCTTGGCAGACCTTGGCTATGCCAGTTCCTTGCTCACATTCCTCAGAGCCAGGCCAGGGCCCCAAAATACTGGTAATCCCTCTTGCCTGGCATTCCAGACCTCTCAGCCCATCCCTGCAGGCCTTTCCCACTGCAGCTGCCCCTGTGCCCGCCACTCCAATCTGTCCTGAGCACACCCACGCTCCTGCTCCCTGGCAATATGCTGACCCTCAGCTGTCGACTCCCCATCTCTACCTACCAAATCCTGTCTTGTCTTCAAAGCCCAAGTCGGCTGTTACCTCCTTCACAAAACTGTCCACATTGAGCACAGTGCCTGGTAAGCTGGGACATTTTACCTGGCCGTCTTGAGACAGGATTTCAATGCAACTGATCTGACACAGACTGTCACCCTGCAGAACCCTGCCTTATCCAAACTCCTAATTCATCCCTGATTGAATCTTCATTGATGAGATGAAGACATCATTTCTTAGATCAAAGACAGCTGAGAGTACAATACCCTGGTTTTTCAGTGCACTAAATAACTCACTGCTAAAATAACTCCTTCAGAATCTGCTCTCTACCTGCCCTGTGGCAGGTCCTCCTCATGCCTGATAGTCAGTGAAGGAACAGATGAATCAATGGCTCCCTCCCTGTGCTTTCTTGCCCTTAGCTCCTGGGCTTCTCTGAGGTAAGGAGCGCAACTCACTATGGCACCTCAGCTTCCCACCCCTCTGTGCCCTCACAGCCTCTCCCCACCTTGTAGCCAAGGCAAAAGGAAGGGAAGTCTAAGGACTCAGTGCCCAGTGAGGGGCCAGGGTCACCTGGCTGGAGGGCCCATTTTCCTCCATCTGGTTGGCTTATACCTTGATCCTAAGGCCAGGGGCCATTCTTTTCTTGGCCTTAGAAGTAACTATAGATGCTCCTAATTTAAGGACTTTAACAATGGAAGGCCCTTTGCATGGACTATGTCATTCAATGATTTGGTTGTTGTCATGATTTATGTCTAGATATCCCCCTCAAAACTCATGCAGTCATGAGTTTGTGATTAATTCATGATCCAATGATAGCATTATGGGTGCGAGTGCTATGCCCCCATGGGGCAGGTAGCCCGAAGGCAATGAAAGGGAGGGGGTGGGTCTTGCCTCTGCTGCTGCTCCTCCCTCTTTGCTTTTGCTGTCCATGCTGCTGTGCACCGCCAAGACCTGCTGCCCTCTGCCATGTGCCACCCTGCCTTGGAGCCAGCTGATTGCAGACTGAAACCTCCACAAACTGTAAGCTAGTAAACCTTTTCTGTCTTAATCTTGGGTGTCGGGTATTTTGTCCCAGCAACAAGAGAAAAGTAACTGAGACAGTTGCTAAAAGAGGAATTCTATAGTATGTATAACATAATACATATATTATAATATTCAGAACAAAGATCAAGGGAAACTCCAACTTGGTGACTGGCTTTTATTTGCATAACTCTTACATATAGTATTATAATATGTAACAACATAAACCTATAATACTGTATAATAGAGTGCAATCAGCAAAAATTACTCTACTGTACTATACTATAGAAAAAGCCGCCATAAGGCCACACTGCTTCTCACATTCCTGCATCGTAAGTTCCAATGTGGATCAAAAGTTCAAACAGCAGGTTATAAGTCCCAAATAGCTGTTAAACAGGTAGGTCGTTAAACGAGGAACATCTATACACCTGTGCAGGTGAGTGCTATAACCCTAGCACTCCTAGAGGCTGAGGCAGGAGAATCACAGGGTAGAGCTCAGTCTGGACAACTCAGCAGCTTGTGGAAACCCTGTCTCAATAGTTCAGAGATTTTTATTTTTTACAGAACTAGGGATCGAGCTCAGGACCTTGCACTTGCCAGGCAGGCACTTGTGCCCTGAGCTATCTCCCCAACCCCTAGCTGTCTCCCCAGCCCCTCCTGTCTCAATATTTAAAAGACTTATTTTTAAAGTCCAATAATGTAAGCTCAGTCTGAAGACCATGGATTCAATCTCCGGTAATAAGAACCACAGGACCAGAACACTGCCACCAGTGGCTCCTCTGAGGCCACCTGCCAATGCCTCTGCCCAGTGTCCACCCAGCTGCTCTTCGTGACCAGAGGCTGCCACTCCCCTGACAGACCTGTGGTGGCAGTGAGAAGCTGGAGTCTCAGCCAGCTCCTGCCCATCCTTTTGGCGCACACCTGGACTTCCCTGGAGGGTGAAAGTGAAGCAGCTGTGCTGTCGGACACAGGGGTAGCGGGATGTGCGGACAGTGAAGAGCCCCTGTGCTTCACCTCCAGACCCAGCGTGGCACTGTTTGTTCAGTCGCCCTCTCTGTTTTTCGTTACCTTTCACACCCTCTCCCACTCTTCTCTCTCTCTCTCTCTCTCTCTCTCTCTCTCTCTGATTGCAAATGCGATTCTCCACAAAACTGTCTAATATAGCAGCCACTAGCCACAAGCACTTATTTAAATTTAAATTACTTAAAATGAAAGAAAATTAAAAATTCAGTTCTTCACTGGCACTAACCACATTTCAAGTGCCTGATGGCCACAGCAGAGATGTAAACCATGATCACAAGCATACGAAGCCCTGCAGGATGGCACTGCTCCCCAGGGCCCCGTGGAGTGAAAGCTGGCCCTTGAATAGTGTCACCATGCAAGACTGGTGTTCCCTCCCTGCTGACCTTTACAAGGGGCCAGGATATGACCTTCGTTTGGGTTAAGCTGCTGGGACTGTGGGCTGTCTGTGGCAGCAGTTAGTCCCAACACCAGCTGCTTGACTGCCTGAAATGGTGACCCAGGTCTGCCCCTCCCTGGCTGCTCAGCTGTGGCCCCTCCCAGGCCCCAGAGGGTAGGGCAAAGGCCAGGATTCCAAGCTCTCATCTTGACCTTCCTTCCTCCTGCACAGGTTGACAGCTCTTTGGTATCCTTCTCCCAACCTCTGCATGTCTTGCCAAATCCAGGTACTACTCCTACTAACATTTAATCTTTCCTCAAGTGGACTCCTTTTGGATTTGAATAAATATATGGAATAACTACAAAACCAGTATTATTTTCTATATTAGTCATGGTCCTTCAGAGACACAGAACTAGTATATTATACAAAAAAATGTAATATAAAGAGTTGACTCACTTGATTACAGCAAACAAAATTCCCCAGATCTGTAGTGATCAAGCTGGAGATCTAGCAGGGACCAGTGGTGTAGTCTCAAAACCCTGAGGCCTAGGAGAGCTGATGGTGTAGCTCCAGCGCGAAGGCCAGCAAGAGCTCATGGCTCAATCTGGAGGAAGGGCCTAACCACTGTCCTAAATGGCAAGCTGGCCTACGCCTGTAATCCTAGTACTCTGGGAGGCTGTGGCAGAAGTACTGAAAGTTTAAGCCCAGCCTGGGTAACTTGGCAACTTAGAAAGATCCAGTCTCTAAATTTAAAAATGTAAAGCTCTATGTAGAGTGCACAAGACTCTGGGTTCCACCCCCCACTACAACAAACAAAAACCAGTCCTAGCTCAAGATACCCAGGCAGGAGGAAATGTCTTCTCCCTCAGTTCTCCTGGGCAACTCAGCCTCTTTTTGTTCTAGGCATGCCTTCAAGCAAATAGATAAGTTCCAGCCACCTAATCTGCTTCACTCAGTCCAGTGGTTTAGATGTGAGTCATCCTCAGACGTCCCCTACAAATACACCCAGACTGCTACTTGACCACATATCCCGATACCCCAAGGCAAGTCTAATGGACCCATAAAATCAGCTATAACACTTGCAACAAATCGAAGACAAATACAGTGAAAGCCCACCACTGTTATTAAGTCCAGCTAAGATCTGTAGCCTATGTGAAGCACAGAGTCTGAGGTCTGATATTGGCTCTGTTTAAGAAGGAGATGGACAATTATTATCAGTCAGGTGCTAAAGGCAAAGTGGTACCGTGCTGTGACTTTTCCCTTAAAAGTACCCGAAGGGTGCACACTTTCTACCATGTGAGTCCTGTCTCCTATGCATCCCTGTCGGGCCTGCCTCGGTTATCTCCAGTGTCCGTGAAAACGATCCAGCCCCATTCAGGGGCTGCTATCCTAGCCTATGGGCCTCTGGGGGCCGAGACCACGTCATAAGGACAGTCGTGTCTCTCTCAGTGCCTTCCTTACACACAGGAGCCACTTAATAAATGGCAAATGAGTGAAACACGGCCCAGACCATTCTCTGACCTACTTGGTGGTTTCTGTCAGGAGCAGAGCATCCTAACAAAGGAAACTGGACTAAAATGTTAAACCACACTAATGGTTCTGTCTACCAAAAAGCTCTTGTGGCACTTAGAGGCAGGGCTCTGTCTAAAGGAATTAAAACAGTCAATAGCTCCGGGGCCAGATTGAGACATTCTGAGGCACGAACTATGTTCCACGTCATACAAACACCAGAATCTATTTTCAGAGAAAGAACACTGGGCATCTATAGCTAAGCAGAAGCAAAGCCACATATACACACGAATGTACTGTTAGAGAAGTTATAAAGAGAGGGGGAAGGGAGGAGGAGGTAGAGAAAGGGAAGAAATGGAGAATGGGGGAAGATGAAGAGAGAAGAAAAGAAAAGGGGAGTGGCCTGCCTGAAATTAGACCCTGGCTCTGGGCTGAGTGAAACTCATCAATGGTTTCTTCCTTCACAATAGGGATAATTCAAACTCCTTTTAGATATACAAAGTTCTAGATCATTTGTATCTAAAGAGAGTCCCCTAAGAACACCCAGCCCCTAAAGGTCCCCACAGGAAAAGCCAAGAAAAGCCACTCCCATGCACACTCAGTAGCTACCCAGGGATAGCTCCAGCTGACAAAGCTGAGGCACCCAGGACTTCCTGGGCTCAGGGACTTCTCCAAGGTAAATGCAGGGCTGCATGTGTTATTTTCAAAATTCTTTAAAAACCTAACTATATCATATATTTCAATGCAACAGAACCTACTAAATGCAGCTCTGTAGCAGGGTTCTGCACTTCTAACATTAAATTCTAATTTTTTGTCTCCCTCAAAAGAATTTGAGGTCCTTACATTTAGAAATCAAGCATTTGCCTGATTTTGCTTATTTTTTAATAAGCCTGCCCCAGACTCCTGAAAAATGTACAGTGGATAAGTGGATAAATGAAACGAACAAATGGTGTGACTATGGTGTGTGATTTTCATCACATACTTTCTTATACGTCTTTTGATTTATTGAAATGTGGAGGCAAATTCATTAGTAGTCAGTGGAAATTATTTAGAAGAAAAAAAAATCACTCAAAACAAGTGAAAAAATAATGAAAAGGGGGCTAGGCAACAAAGAGGCTGCGAGCCTTTGACAAGACAGACACTCTGTCCCCCCACAGGAGGTCTAAGTAACCCGAAACTCCCCAGGGAACCTGGTCCCAGGGGTGTCTGCCTCTTGGCTACCAGCTCCTAGGCCGCATTTCTGGAAGGGAGGTGGGGAGTCCCAAGCACAGATGGCTGCAAAGCCCACTAAAGTGCAAGCTGCTAGGCCCTAGCCCAGAGCCAGAGAACCTGAACCTCACAGACCTGGATGTGGATATCTAGACTTCTCAGAAGCTCTCAGTCATTCTCAAGCAGGTTCTGGTTTGAGAACCCACTCCCTAAGGGCTTCTGGGCAAATCCCACTCAAGCCACCTGCTGCCCAGAGCTGGAGATGGACTCAGAGCAGCCATCTCGTCCTCATCCCCGTACTCCAGCTGTGAACGCTCGCCCCTCACCTGGGACCCATAAACAGTGTGTGAGAGAGAAGCCGTAGTGAGGAGCAGGCGTAAATCACGCCATGCTGCCCTCCCCATCCTGTCTTCCCTGAAGGAAGGCCCTGGCCCCAGGGACTGCTCACCAGCTATTTCAATAAACTCCAACTGGCCCTTTATCAGATGCTCTAGTCAATTAGAACTTCATCAGGAATCAATTTGTGAGGCCCAGCTGAGATGTAACTATAGATCAGTGCAATGGCAACTGATTATCCCACTAATGGAATATTCCATTGATTAATTGAGTATTTAAATCTCTCAGAACGTGGCTCTGCTCGCTGCCATTGTCACTAAAGGAAAGGGGGAGGTGAGGGTCACAGTCAAAGAGGAAGATGATGGTTCTGTCTTCATGTGGCAACTCTGTAAAATAACAGGTGAGCCTGGGGTTCTCAGAAAGCGAGAGTGGTGTGAGATCTTCAGGTGGCATGACAAGCACCTCCAGGAAATATTCGCACTGGGAGCCCCATGAAAAAAACAACTCCCTAGGCCTGACCCCTAATCTGAGAGAGCCAGTTTATGCGGGAGCCTCAGATCGCATTCCTAGCAGGCTCCAGAGTGAAGCTGGGACCACACGTTCACTAGCACTTTCCTACAATTTACAAACACGCTTCAGCAAGCAGTAGGGACAGACACAATCTGATAACCTACTTGAGTTGTGTTACAGCCTGAAATTTAAACACACATTGTCACTGGCAGGGCACTATTGATAATGAATGTAAGATGAAAATACAAGCTGCATCAAAGATGAGGCAGATGGCTGCACATTTCACTGAGATCCTTGACTAAGAACAAGGTTTGAGCCAGGTGTGGTGGAGCACTCCTCTAATGCTGGCGCTCTGCAAGGCTGGAGGAGAACAGCAAGTTCAAGCCCAGCCTGGGCACATCAATGACTTAGTAAGATCTTGACTTCATTTTTTTTTTTTCTTTAAATAAGGCTTATGAATGTAGCTCAGTGCAAAGACTCTATGTTTAGTCCTTTTTCTTTGAGAAAAAGAGGCAAGCGGACAGGAAGAGAGAAGAAAAGAAGGAAGGGGAGAGGAGGAAGGGGGAGAAGAAAGTAGTGAAGTTTGGCTAGAGGCCTCCGTTCATATGCTAATTCTTAGCTGGGGACTCTCTAGTAATTCCTCCAGTTATAAGCAGGAGTCTCATCCATGCACTTAACATGGAGCTTGGCACATAATAAACACACAATAAACAGAAGCTATTACTATTATTATCCTGATACTCAATACCCACAAAGGTCTTGGGAGTCAATGTCCCTTTGAGCAAAAGCACAGTGGATCTGTTTGCTGGAATGCAGGTAGATCTGCACAAGGGCTGGGAAGGGCAGGGGAAGCACCTTGCTCCCGGCGCCTCTGCACCACTGGGCTGGATCATCCCCATAGCCCGCCTGTGGCGCTGAGGACATCCAGGATATCAGGGCCTGAACCAAATTTCCCATGATAGCTGGTGAATAATAAAGGAAAAGGAGAGAAGAAGAAAACGGCTTGGAATCCACTGTGAATTTACGCTATGCTACACAAATTTCAGAAGTGATCTCATTTCATCTTTCCTGGAGCATCCATGGGTTAATATGATTATTCTTGTTTTCAGATTTTAAAAACTGCATCCCAGATAGGAAAAGAGATTAGCTCCTGACAGCCATCTGATGGGCAGGAATGGGAGCCCAGATTTCTCTACTTTATAGGCCTAACTCTACTGTCCTACCGCCCCAAGCCATGTCCCAGCTCTGGGCCTCGGTACAGATGTGGGGGTGCCCTTGTGGCTAACCCTGCACTGCCATCAGACATGACCAGGTGGAGGTGTTTATCCATTCTGCATGGGTCTGATGAGCTATCTGCATTCCAGGCACACTGGAGTAAGTTATTCCAGTCACGCAGAGCCCTGCCTATCCCTGAGGACTTCTTAACACTAGGGCCCATATCACGGAGTCTGCTCTTCCCCGGACAAATACAGATTGCTTCACTATGCTGCAATTTTCCTGTGAATGACCTGCAAAGCACAAAGAAGGGCACCCAGTCTTGAATTCGTTTAACTTGCAAACCACTGCAACAAGGAAAAAGACCCTATAAACTACCTATTATCAGCTCTTAAAAACAAAACCCATCCCTGGAATTAATAGCAAGTGATGTTTGATTTTAGAAGCTGTCAGAGGTAATGTGTTTATTCATGCCACACCAAACTGGACCCATCATCATCTTATATAAATTCGTCCTGGCTGGATGTAGTGTCGCATGCCTGTAATTCTAGCATTTTGGGGACTGAGGCAGAAATATCCAAGGTTTGAGTCTAGCCAGGGGAATTTAGTGACTTATTGAGACCCTACCTCAAAATAAAAGTAATTAAGTAAAAAGAAAAAAGGATTAAGGATGTAGATCACTGTAGTTTAGGCTCTAGGTTCATCTCCAGCCCAAAAGAAAGAGAAATGGAAAGGGATAGGGACAGAGGGAGAGAGGGACGGAGACAGAGAGACAAAGACAGAGGGAGAGGAAGAGGGAGAGAACAAGAGAGACAGACAGAGATGGAGATGGAGACAGAGGCAGAGACAAAAAAAGAGAAAGAGAAAGATATCCTTAAAAAAGAGGAATTGATCAGTACCTATGCCTGAGAGCTTCCGGTTCTGACATCACTTTTTCTATTAATGACTTAGCCCAAATCTTGGGAGGTAGAAAATCTGAGAGGGTAAGATACTTGCAAGAGTATGTCTGCCCTCAGCCCCAGCTTTCATGAATATGCTTTACCACATCTTTATTTCAGCTCTTTGGGCATCCATGAAATGGATCAGCGTGGCTATATATTCTGTTTGCCCACAGGGTTGATTCCAAGCAGGCTCTTGACTAACCAGCTAGTAACCTTAGAAAGTCACCCCTCCTCCATCTAGCCCAGCATCTTCAGCTTTTTTTTTTTTTTTTTTTTTTAATTTATTTGGTACAGGATCTCCCCATGCAGCTCAGACTCATAGTGGTCCTCCTGTTTTAAGCCTCCCCAGTGCTGGGATTACAGGCCTGTGTCACCATGACCAGTCTCTTGCTCAGCATACCCGGGGGTGGGGCCAGTGTATCATATGGTGCCGGGGATCGAACCCCAGTCCCTGTGTTTTTCTCAGCAGGCTTTTAGCCCACTGAGCTATCTCGCCAGCCCCATTTCTGTTCTAGTGTTGTACGATTCCAAAAGACAGTCTCCATTTGGCAGACAGGATTCTAAGGATCCTGCCTTAGCAGAGAAGGCGCCTATCCCAGATGCGGATGTCTCCTCAAAGGTAACTTGAGTCGAAGCAGACGAAGCGAGCCTTCCTGGCCAGGTAGAGGGAAGATAGGGCCTGCATGAAAAATTAAAATGCAAGGATTGCAGTTTCACCAGCGGTGTCAAGCCACACCTCCCCTAAGCCTTCGCAGACTTCCGACGCCTGCTGTGTGGGTTCTGAACCCTGCCAACTGCGATTCATCTTGGCTGAACCCTGAGCCAAGAAAAGCTAATTGGACCACTTATTCCAACCACTCTCCACTGAATGAGACAGAATTCAATGGCCTGGAGCTTCAGAGGTGACCTAGAACTTGAGCATGTTCTTCTAGGTGGACATGGGTCCAGCATGGTTGCTGGACTGTCCCTGCCTGGAACCCCTGAAATAATGTCGAGTCCTGGATCCTGGATCCTTGAAACCACTTCAGTTCTCACTGAGAGCTGAGTTGGAGCCTGAGCATCCAGGTCTTTCCACCAATCCCAGGCTCAGGGAAGAAGGTGGAAAAAGAACTGGACAGACTCCTCAGCACTGTTCTCCCATTACCACCTAGTGCCACAGGCTTAAGGTGGAAGATGGAACAACGAACAGATAAGTAAAATACTTCCAGCTGCAGATAACAGAACACATCTTATAAAATTAATGGAGAAGGGCATTGAATTACTTCTATGGTTGAAGGTCCCCACCAAAACTCAAGATACAATGTCATTCCTATTGTGAGGTATTACAAGGGCAATGTGGTCCAACTATGGTACTTAACAGGCACATAATGGAGATACTTAAGGTTAAAGATGGCCATCAGGGCAGGCCCTAATTCAGTGGGACTGTGGCTTCATAAAAAGATGAAGAAACTAGTCAAGAACATTATGTCTGACCTCTCATCATGGGGTGCCCTATAGTCTCCCCACAAGAAAAAAGTCTTATATTAGGACCTTCCAGCCTCCACAACTGTCAATAATAAATTTCCTTTTTCTCAAGTTCCCTGGCATATGGTTAGAAACAGAAATGGACCAGGATATTTACTCACCATAGCAAGTTACAGAAGCAGGAAAGTTAAGGTACATCTAGTGGCTCAATAAAGTCATCAAGGAACCAGGCTCTTACTGTCTTCCCTTGTCATCAGTTTCCCTTGGGCTTGTCGCCTTGTGGCCCCAAGGTGACTGCCATGGTGGCTCCAGGCATTATATCCTTAATTATATTCAGAATAAGGGGAAAAACAGGCATTTTCTCTTCACGTCTCTTTTTAATGAAGAGAAAAACCTTCCTTAAGAAATTGCCTTCATATTTTCTCATTGGCAAAGATTAGATCCCATTGCCTGTGCTGCGGAACCAAATGGCCCTGGGAAAGTGGTATTTTTAACACTTAGAGTGGAAGGCCAACTCTCATAACAAGAAAGGACTTGGCACACAGAGAGATGTTGTGTAGACAACCAGTGGCATTTGTCCCATCTGGTCAGAGGGGCATTTATATGGGTAAGGAGGAGAACAAATGTCTCTTAGACATGTGAAATTCCTTCTTTAATGAATTTAGAGTTTAGTATGGTATAAATTTTACAGAGCAATCTTGAGGCAAGAGAGGAAAGGCCATGACAGGCACACATCTTAGACATATGGCAGGCAAGGATGGCAGACCCACAGAGCCATGCCACTGCAGCCAGAGCTGGAGTGGTGACAAGTGTTAAGGCTCCATGCTCCATGACATGGTGCTATGCACACAGGATAGCACAAGGGTTCCATGAGAAGATCCACTCCAGAGCTCACAGGTGAAGAGTATGAAAAGAAGACATGATCCGCAGAATAGGTAGAGGACTCTGCAAGACTCCAGCCACTGCCAGCATCTCTGGACATTTCTGGGCATTCCTGACATATCATTGTCAGGTGTATGCCTGGCTCTCTCCTCCTGCATTCCCAGAAGGGAAAGGAAAAAACTCTGAGCCTAGTGACCCAAACCTCATGAATAATTTCCAATGCACAAGAAGAAACAACTATTTTTTGCATCTTTTCGTCCCTCACTCCATTCTTCTACTTTTGGTCCCATTAGGACATAAGTCACAACAAGCCCTTCAGAGCAGTGAGAGATGGGTAAATGTGGGTCACTGGGATGCAAGTGGCCTACTCCGGTGAGATCTCCCTGCTGTCAAGAAGGCCTCAATTGGAAAATAATCTCCCTACTCCTATCAGGCTCCTTAGGAGACAAAAAGAAGCCATAGGCTCCACCAAGGAGATCCTCTTAGGGT
>PVKN010009530.1:0-23661 GCA_004027915.1 Capromys pilorides
CCCTTCTCCCTCTTATTCGCCTTCTCTGTGTCTTCCTCCTCCTCTTTCCTCTCCGCCTCCCCCTCCCCTCCCCCCTTCCCCCCTCTTTTATTGGGAGTTGAACTCAGGATCTTGTGTTTGCTAACACAGGTGATTATACCACTGAGTTATCTCCCTGGCTTTTTGTTTTAAATGCTTTATTAGAAATATTAAAGTATAAATAAAGAACTTACATATTTTTTAGGTTCAAGTGTTTATATGTACTTTAAAATTTCATTTTATTTTATAGACTATGAAATTCTGTAAAAACACAGAATTTCAAAACAAGGTAGTAGATTAATAATAGTTAATGTATTACGTTATATTATCTTCAGATTAGTTGCTCAGGGCCAGTGAGATAGCTCAGTGAACTAAGGGCCTGATCAGGCAAGTGCCAGGACAGGAGTTTCAGTCTCTAGTACCCATGCTGAGCTGGCCCAGCCCCCAGGCAGGCTGAACCATTAAGTCCAGGCGTGGTGGTGCAAACCTGTAATCCCAACGCTGAGGAGGCTGAAAACAGGAGGATCACTATGAGTCTAGTCCAAGCTTCATAGTGAGACCCTGTACAAAATACATAAAAAAATCAAAAATAACAAATTAGTTGCTCAGATTATAAGATTTAGACACGCATTATTGACCAAGCAATATAAACAAAAAACATCTTTTTCAATGAAGTAAAGAAAGTTGGTAGTATAACTGTCTTATGTAGATATATTATTTTGTAATGTTTGGCTCTTTCTATATTGTTTTGAACTATCTCAAACTGAAGTTCAGCGTATATCAGGCCCACTTACACCATATGCTTTAGTTTCTAAGAATGATGTTGTTACATAACTAGATAATTATTAAAGTTAGGACATTAAACATTTATATAATGCTATTGTCAAATGTATAGTCTGTAATTAAAATTTTTATTTATTTATTTTGCAGAACCAGGGATTGAACTCAGGCCCTTGTGTTTGCCAGGCAAGCACTTATTCTACTGAGCTATCTCCACAGCCCCTGTAATTAAAATTTGATATTCTAGTTTTTAAGCTTTTTCTTGGTTGTTTGCAGTTTGGGACTGCACATGAAATGCAGATGTCATATTTCTTTAATCTACCTTAATTTTAATTAGCTTTTTAAATACAGGACCTCCCTTTGTAGTTCAGGCTGCTCGTGATCTTACTGTTAGCCTAGGTTGGCCCTGAGCTTGTAGCATTCTTCCTGCCTCCTCCTCAGTGCTTGAATTATGGGCATGTATCACTACAAATGTAATTTCCTTTGATTTGGAGCAAGGATTTAGCTTTTGACTTTAATGCTATTGGTATAGTGGAATAGTATAGCCTAGGGATTTTATAGACTATGCCAGACATTTTGTAGGCTTGGCTTGCCTGTTTGTATTTGATTATGTTTTTGACAGAATATATCATAAATGATATTGTGGTCTTTATGGACCATATTATGTCAGCATGCTTATGATTTGTGGTTTATCCGGTAACTGGTAATATATCTTTAACACTTGGTTAATGTTGTGCTTGTCAAGTTTCTCCACTGTAAAGTTACTACTTTCCTCTTTGTAATTAGTAAAACACCTAAATGCTCTGTTCTTTGTGTGACTACCTACATTTTAGGATCCATTGTGTAGGCTACTACTGTGAAAGCTATATGGGTTGTTAGTAGGTTATCATTATTTTGGTACTTATTATCCTTAGGTGTATCCCTTGAGAGACCTTTTTTTCAAATTATCTGTTCCCGAGTGTCCATTATTGTAAAAGTAATTCCTTACGTTTTTGGCACCTGATGTTCTAGCATCATCTTCTACTTCCTCTCTCTTAGCTTGATGCAGAGAGTTCGTATTTCATGTGTTAATAGTGAAATGTTTCTCTCTATGGATATTAGAGACAAAGCACTATTTGTTTGTTTGTTTGTTTATTTATTTATGGAAATGGAGATTGAACTCAGGCCCTGTGCGTGCCAGGTACGTGCTTATTCTACTGATCTATCTCCCCAGTCCCCCAAAGTGCTATTTTGATTGGGTGAGGACTGACATACTGGGATGAAATCATCCCCGCCCCCCAATTTGTGTATAGTTTTTTTTTGTCTTTTTAAGATAGGGTTTCATTATGTAGGTCTTGAACTCACTTTGTAGCCCAGGTTTCCTTTGAATTCATAGCAATCTTCTTGCTTC
This sequence comes from Capromys pilorides, assembly GCA_004027915.1. Lineage (NCBI taxonomy): Eukaryota > Metazoa > Chordata > Mammalia > Rodentia > Capromyidae > Capromys > Capromys pilorides. The sequence goes on from PVKN010009530.1 coordinate 2,189, forward strand.
AGTCTCCCAAGTGCTAAGATTATAGGTGTGTGTCATAGCACCTGGCTTGGGTATAATTTCAAGTGTTTATTTTTAAATATTATTGAAGTATACCTCATATATTACAAAACCCACCAGTTCTAAGTGTACAGTTTAGATGGTTTTTGACAAAAATTAGTCATATAACAACCATTACTGAAATCAAGATATAGAACATTTTTACTACCTTCAGTGTTCCTAGGCTCATTTAAAGCCAATCTTTTCCCAATCCTTTGAGGTTACCATTCTATTTTATGTCACTTTAATTTTATCTTGTAAAGAGTTTTTGTATGTTTCCTTACCTGGATTCTCTTAGTGTGTTTCTGTTTACCACTAGTCAGCTAAAGTTAAATACTAAATGATAAATTCCAGACATTAAATAGTAAGTTTTAAACTACATGGCATTCTGAGTGGCCTGGTAAAATGTGTGTTATATTGTCTGGGTCATGAACCCCTTTCATTCTTGCAATGTATACATTAACTGCCTCTTTCTCTTATGGTAGCCCTGTTGTTTAGCAGGTTGACTGTTCAAGTGCTACAGTGCTGTGTTCAGGAAACTCTTATATCACTTGGCCGTGGCCCTGTCACTGTGCTGGGTCTGAGAATTCCCCAAACTGAATTCGCACTCCTGCAGCAGGTTCACTTACTTCTGTTGCAAAGAAAATATTTTAGGATGTGTGAGAAAAATGCATGAGTAAGATCTATTTCAGTGAAGGTGAACCATTAGCATGTATGCTGCAGCCACCCCTTTGTTATCATTGAATTTTTTTCTTTCTTCCTTTTTTTTTTTTTTTGTGGAACTGGGGATCAAACTCAGGACCTTGCACTTGCCAGGCTGGCACTTGTGCCCCTGAGCTATCTCCCTGGCCCTCCTTTGTTATTGAAAGTGCTAAAAGATCCTTAGGTAAACATAAAGAGTGTAGGACACACTCAGAGGATAATGTGGCACTCCCAGAAATGAGATGCATTATGGTTTGGAACTGGGCACAGTGAATACTTTTCTTGAGGTGGTAAAAAGCTAAGGGAGAAAATGTGTGTGTGTTTATGTGTGCGTGCACAGACGTGTACATGTGGTTCCCCCAGAAGGTACCAGCCTGTTGGCTGGAATGGTTTTTGTTTTTTGGAACAGGTGATTTAAATAGTCTGGACTCAGCCTGTTACTTTCTTAATTGGCCTGGTTTTTGGTCTACTGGTAATGGGTCTGCCTCTGGGAGGAAAGGGTATGCAGGAAATCCAGCCAACATCAGTTGGCAGGGTGGCTGCTGGAGTGATCTCTGCAATGGTCTGAAGTTGCAGTTGTCTTACAAAATATGGTTTTTCATATAATTTTCTTGTCTTCTTTCTGCCTTTTGTTTCTTCTACTCTAACTCCACCCCGTAGCGCAAGATTAGTGTTGCTAAAGGCTGTAATATGCTTTCTTTGAATAAAAAGGTGAAAGTTCTGTGTTTGCTAAGGAAAGAAATGTACACTATGCTGAAGTTGCTAAAATCTATGCTAAGACTGAATCTTTCTGTGAAGTTGTGATGAAAGGAAAAAGAAATGTGTGCTGGTTTTGCAGTTACATCTCAGCTTGCAAGAGTGAAACCATAGGCCAGATGCTAAGGTGGACACCTGTAATCCCTGCACTGTGGGAGGCTGTGGCAGGAAAAGCTCAGATTTGAGGCCAGATTGGCCTATAGATAGAATTGGAGGCCAGTCTGTACTCTAGTAAGACCCTGTTTCAACACATACACAAATTACAGTCACGGTATACAGTAGTGCTTTAAGATGGAAAAGGCATTTTTGTACATAGTTTAGGGTAATACATGGTTTCTGTAAGGTTCAGTGCTTACTGTAATTTCTGACATCCACTGTAGCAATCTTGAAATACATCTTTGTGGTTAAGAAAGATTTAACTGTGAGTGAAATTGAATTGTTCAATATATAGACTTGGTTCCAGGCTTCTTTTACTTGGCATAGTGTATTTGAAGTTCCCATGTTACTACACGTGTAGGTATTAGATAGTGCTGCATGGGATAGATGGATGTGCATGGGATAGATCATTGTTTATCCATTGACAGTTGGAGACATTTCCCTTATTTCCAGTTTTGGTTTATTGTGAGATTTAAGCTATCTAACTTTAATGTTGAGTTTTCTTTTATTTCTTTGTATAGTTCTGTCTATTAAATTTTACTTTCTGTATTTTAAAGCAGAAAGTTTATGTACATTTTCGTTAGGTATATATGCATTTTCTGTTGATAAATTAATTTTTTATCATTGTGAAATGTCTGCATGTCCCTGGAAAAATACTTTTGAATGTTATTTTGTTTTATATTAGTGTAACTAATCCCACTTTAAAAAACATTGTGTTGGAACGATACATCTTTTTCAGCCTTTTACTTCTCACCCATGTCTTTCAATTTACGCAAGTGTTTTGTAGACATCACCAGCCTGATGTCTTTTAATTGGAGTGTGTAGACCATTTATATTAAATGCTGTTTTTTTAGGGAAGGGTCCATAGGGTGTTCAGGGTCTCAGTACTAGATTTGGACTTTATAGTAATCTGCCTGTTTACAGCCTCCCCACAGCTGGAATTACAGGCTTGCGCCAGTCTCAAGTGCTGTCTCAGCGCACCCTGGGGGCAGGACCAGCCAGCAGGCCCAAATACTCGTCCCCTGCCTGCTTGCAGTTACTTTAATCCGCTGAGGTGTTTGGCTGGGACTTAAATATTGTTAATATGGTTGAATTTTACCACTTCTTTCTCATTTGTTGAATGATTAAAAACAAGTTTTTAAGATAAAGTTAATCTGGGGCATGGCAGATAGTTTAGCAGTCTAAGTACTTGCCTGGCAAGTACAAGGATCCGGGTTCAATTCCCCAGTACTGCATTCTGTACCAGCTATGGAAACCTGGTGTTGTAGCACATACCTGTAATCCCAGCACTGCAGAGGCTGAGACAGAAGGATCACTAGAAATCCAAGCTGTGTAGCAAGACCCTATACCAAATAAAGATTAAAAAAAAATAAAGTTAATCTGAACTATGGCACATACACTTTTTTTGTAAGTTCCTTATTGGCTTCCATAGTAAAATGAAGATGTTACGAGTAAAACAAGAATATTTGGTATGTACATGTAAATGCTTGGGTAGTTGAGTAGAAGTGTTTTCCCTCTGTAATGCTCTATCAGTTCAATTTCTGGCCCTTAGGGCTGTCCTAATAGCTCATCAGACTAAAGTGCCTGCTTAGGGAGAGCACAGTGGCTGGCCTCACCCGCAGGAAGTACTGAGATGGTGGCTGAGTCTGGGCATGGTGATGTATGCCTATAATCCCAGCACTTGGGAGGCTGAAAACAGGCGGATCACTGAGTCTATCTACATAGTGAGATCCTGTAGACCCTGTCCTAAATACAGAACAGAAAGAAAGAAAAAAAAAAAATTCTGAATCTTTTGGTATGATGGCAAATAATGCCTTTACATTCCTTTTGATTAACATTCCATTTAAGAGGAGAGGAGAAAGTGTTGAAAACAGATGTACCTTTATGGTAGTAGACTATAAAGAAGTTATGCGTGAAAATAGTAAAATTTCTAAAATTTATTTCCAAACTCACAACCATGTAACCTTTTTTCTCATTAACACTAATCCTATGCCTGTTACAAATATTTCTGAAAAGGAATTATTTGAAAAATGAGTTTTGTGCTTGAGCAATGATATACAGATACCAGCTCTGTTAAATAGGTAACTAGGGATAGAGTGAGTCAAGCTTTGTGAAGGGTCATGTGAAATTACCTCCATCAACTTGCACATGCTAAGTATGCTTAGACAAAGGACAACTCTGGCGGTCTGTTGTTGAAAGTGTAAAATATCACCCCCTTTCCTTAAAATAATAGAGAAGACATTAAATATTATTGCTTCTCTACACATCAGAAACCACCTAAAATTACTGTGTTACAGGGAGAGACTGGTCAACAATAGGGAGTAGTGAAACATCTCTTATTTCCAAGGATCACAGAGGCGCCTGTGAGATTTTTATGTTCTTAGTGCTGTATCTTATCCAATTCCTTGTTTGAGGCAAGAAGAACCTTTTTTTTTTTTTTTTTTTTTTTTTTTTTTTTTTTTTTTGCGGGTTCAGGGTTTGAACTCACAACCTTGCACTTGCCAGGCAGGCACTTGTGCCATGGAGCTATCTCCCCAGACCAGTGTACTTACTGCTTTAAACTTTGGGTTTTGTCTCTTTTGATTTTTCTTAGTTATAGATGTGTAAGTTATCTTCTTGGTTGTTTGTGTTTTTTGAAAACAGGAACTCAAAAACAATTTTTATTGTATTTTATTTCATTAGTGCTTACATATGTCACACAAGTGCTTCCCCCCTGAGCTACATCCCTAGCTCTTAACAGATTTTTAATTGAAGTCTCATGAAATTTTGCTTTTTTCTACTCATGTATGTTATGACTGCATATTCATGAATTGAACTTGTAGGTGATGGAGAGGTGATTGAGCAAGTTATAAGCCTCCAAACCAATGACAACGGCGAGAGAAGCCCAGAATCCAGCATCCTTGATGGAATGATAAGGCAGTTGCAGCAGCAGCAAGATCAGAGGATGGGAGCAGATCAGGACCCTGGTCCTGGTGGACTTGCAAATGGGGAAGAGACACCTCGAAGAGGTAATAAACCCATGGGAGATAGTTAATGTGGCTGTGTTGGAATTGAAGAGCATATAAAGTCGTTGGCAAAACTTTAAGCAATATATTTTTGCAGTTTAAGAGGTATTCTGAGGTAGATTTGTTACTTGATAACAATATAGCAAACGTGCATTTGATTTTCAAGTATTATGGAAGGATGATGAAACCTTTTTTTGGCTTATTTAAAATAGTATTTATAAAAATATGTTTAATAGGAACATACAGCAAAGTAGTTGTTTGTTTTTTTTTATTTTAATTCCTGAGAGTAGAAACCAGAGCTTTGTATATGCCAGACAAGTGTTCTACCACTGAGCTACATCCGTAACCCTCTTATATTTGGAGACAAGGTCTCATTAAGTTTCCCTGACTGGCCTTAGACTTGGAATCCTCTTGCTGCAGCCTTCTGAGTAGCTGGGATTATTGGAATGTTCCTGGTAAACAAAAAATGTTTTTCTTTTTTTTTTCCGCGGGACCAGGGATTGAACTCAGATCCTTGCGTTTGTCAGGCAAGCACTTATTCTACCGAGCTATCTCCCCAGCCCCTAAAAAATGTCTTTCAAAGGAAAACTATACATGTGCTTCCCCTTGTGGGTGGCTTTTTTTTTTTTTTTTTTCTTCCATTAATGTATTTGGTATAAGGTCTTATCATGTAGCTTGGACTTGTGATGTTCCTCCTGTTTTCAGCCTCTCCAGTACTGGGATTGCAGGTGTGCACCACCATGCCTGGACTTGGTCCCTGTCTCAGTGCGCCCTGGGGGCAGAGCTGATGCAGCTTACTGGACTGGGTATTGAACCCTGGTCCCTGTGCTTGTTAAAGCATGCATTTAGTCCACTGAGCTACCTCAGTGGTCCAGCTTTCCCTTGTTTTAACATAATGGAATTATGGAATTCTTGAATAATTGAATTGAGACTAATTCTTCTTAATTCAGTCAGCATTTGAGAGTCAGTTGAAAACACCTTATGACACTTTTTACCTTACCTGTATTGTTCTGTATTGTCAGAGAATAATTATCATTCTCTTACATAACCATACACATAGTAACTACACTCAACATATTTAGCTTTTACAATATTACTGTTTATATTTCTCATTTCACTGTTTTTCCCCCTCAGTATTACCTTTGATTTTGGCCTTTAAAATAAAATCAGGATTAGTCAAGCATTGCATATTGCATTTAGTTTCCTCATAACAGAGACAGTTTGAAAGGGTTCAGTCTTGTTTCTCAGGATTTTTCCCCTCAATAATGATTTGACCATTTCCTCATGATTGGATTTAACTTAAATATTGTAGGGGAATATCCTGAGTAGTGGGTGCTAGGTCCTGAATGTGTTAGCAGAAGAGCCACATATATATATGTGTGTGTGTGTGTGTGTGTGTGTGTGTGTGTATGTGTGTGTATTATATATATATATATATATGCACGCATATATATGCATTCTTTTGTACCTTGCTTTTGCCCTTTGACAGTATATTATAGGAGGTATTACATGCCAGTTCACATGGTTTTCTCTTTGGTGGTAGACTAAGCACCTTCTTAGGCAAGCTTAGGGACTGGGGTTTGATCCTGAGCACCATATGCCATACTAGCCCTGCCCCACCACCAAGATGCATGGTGGATTCCAGGGCTAGAGACGATGAAAACAGGAGGGTCACTATGAGTCCAAGCTGCATAGTGAGACCTTGGACCAAATACGAGAGAGAGAGAGAGAGAGAGAGAGAGAGAGAGAGAGAGAGAGAGAGAGAGAAATACTATTATTAATAAATCTTGTGCATTCAGATTGTTGGAGAATAAATAGCACTGTGACATGGGCAGTTAAATTTAGATTTTTATATTTAATATAGATTTTTTAGATTTTTTAGACAAAACCTCAATATGTAGTTCAGACTGGGCTTGAACTCTCTATTTGTAGTCCGAGATGGCCTTAATCTCACTGATATCCTCCTGCCTCAGCCTCCCTCGTGCTGAGCTTATAGGTATGTGCCACCACACCTGGCTGGCAGTTAAACTTAGAATTTTATTTGTTTTTCAATTAAGTATTTCTTCAACTTCAGTATATCTTAACTTTTTTAATTTAAAATTTTTTTCTGGTCCTGGATATTGAACCTAGGGTCTGCTATTCCATCAACCTGTATCTCCTGCTCAGATGTTTCCTTGTGGTTGTGTGTTGGTAGGTAGAGCACAGTGTGGTGGAGCATAGGCTGACTCAAGTGTGGTTGGGGAATGGAGGTGGTGCATAGGAGAATGCAGGAGTTAGCATTTACTCCTGTGGCAAGGAGAGCTGGTGTTGCTGGAGTAAGAGTTGATAGGGTCCACTGGAAAATGAAGTAGTCTTAGGGGCTGGGGAGATAGCTCAGTAGAATAAGTGCTTGCCTGGCAAGCACAAAGACTTGAGTTCAATCCCCGGTTCCACCAAAAAAGAAAAAAAAAAAAAAAAAGAAGAAAGAAAATGAAGTAGTCTTCTGTGTCTGGACTGCCTCACAAGAGGAGCCCTTTCACCTTGTCTTTTTAAGAAAATGAACATGGTGCCTGGACTTTGCTCTTGCGCTTTGTCTCTAGCCTTTGTGGTTTCCAGCCCAGGATAGTTGCCCTGCTTGCTGAGCCCACCTTGACAGTGGCCTCTGGGATCAGAGCGTCGCTATGACTTTGTCACCTTTTCACCTGCTTGCCCTGCCCTGCTCTGTCCCAAGCTGCTGTTCGTATGTGTGAGATTGTAATATCTACATTGGCAGCTGCTCTGTGGCTATTTAGCTCCCGCAGTTCATAGTTAATGTTTTTATAACTGTCAAAAGCCACCTTGATTTCAGGTGACTGTTCAGTGTCAGTTTCCAAAAAAAAAAAAAAGATACAAATTTGAAGAAGGCAGTTTTTGGGAATGCAAAACTATATACATTATCTAATTCAGAAAGTCTAGTAAAAGTCAAAATTGAGGGTTTTTTTTGAGACAGGTTGTCAGTATGTAGTTCAGGCTGACTTTGAACTATGTGGTCCATATTGACCTCAAACTCAGGGTGATCCTCCTGCCTGTGGCTCCCAAGTGCTGAGATTATAGATGTGTGCCACCACACCTACCTCAAAAACAAGTTTTAACAGTGAAATGTTCAGTATTCTACTTTTTGATCTTAGTCGCATCAAGACTTGTAGTTTGTTTTTAGTAGGTCCTTTCATTTCTTCAATTTTTGATATGTAGGAATGTGTGATTGTTAAGTATAAGTATGTACTCGTTGCAAATTAGTTTGGAATCATTTCTCAATCATTATTTCCTAGGCTTTAGAAGAGTAAGTTTAGACATCCAGTCCCCTCCAAATATTGGTTTGCGTCGTAGTGGACAAGTTGAAGGTGTCCGCCAGATGCACCAAAATGCTCCGCGGAGTCAGATTGCAACAGAACGGGACCTGCAGGCTTGGAAACGAAGAGTGGTTGTACCAGAGGTACCACTAGGCATATTTAGGTTTGTTGTAGGATATTTATTTACATTGTTTTTATCTATGAAAATATATTCATGTGGTTACTTATACATCTTTTATTCCATTAGTTGTGTACATAATCATGTAAATACATTTTTAGCAGTGGTGGGAATCTTAAGTGTGATTTAAAAAAAACTATTCTCTAACCTTTTATTTTCATAAATATTTTCACAGTCAATTTTATGTCACCTATGCTTTTTCTCCTTTTAGTGTTTTCATTAATGTTTTACAGTGCTGAGAATTGATCTGGAGGCTCTCTGCCCTTGAACTATATTTATTTATGTATTTGCTGTAGAGCTCACAGCTCAGACTCATAGTGATCCTCCTATCTCAGTCTCTTCAGTGCTGGGATTATAGGTATGTGCCACCATGCCTGGTTTTGTGGTTTTGGTGGCCAGCACAGCACCACCATGCCCAGTTTCATGGTTTTGGTGGCCTGCAAAGCACGCCTGGCATGGCCATATGGTACTGGGGATTGAACCCAGGTCATTATGCTTGCCAGTAGGGTGCTTATACTGCTGAGCTGTCTCCCTACCCATAATTTTATTTTGAAATAGAGTCTTGGAAAGTTGTTTGTCTAGGTTAGCCTTCAACTTGAGATCTTGCTGTCTCAGTCTCCTAAGTAGCTGGGCTTACAGGTGTGCATCATTGTAATCAGCTTTTTTCTAGAGTAGTTTTTAAAAAAAGTTTTAGATATAATGTTATTTTGTGTATAAGTACTTCATTATATATTCTTAGAACATAAAGAATTGTCTTTTTTTTTTTTTTTTTAAGAATTTTTTAAAAATAGAACCTCAGTGCTATTAATGTACCTTAAAGAAACTTGGTATGATACTAAGTTCAATAAGTCTACTTATTGTTTAAATTTCTGACATTTAGTTTGTTTCTGATGGTCTTCATTGTTACCTTTTTGGCCAAGAGGAACCTGTTGGAGATTCCTTGGTCCTTTTGAAGTGATCGTAGCAGCCTTGTGTAGCATCTTGACTGTTGCCCTTGAAAAAGGAAGGACTTACTGAACTTAATATCATACCAAGTTTCTTTAAGGTGCATTAATAGCACTGAGGTTCTATTTTTAAAAAATTCTTAAAAAAAAAAAAAGACAATGCTTTATGCTCTAAGAATATATAATGAAGTACTTACAGACAAAATAAAATTATATCTAAAACTTTTTAAAAAAACTACCCTAGAAAACACTGATTACAATGATACACACCTGTAAGCCCAGCTACTTGGGAGACTGAGACAGGTTATAGTTCATCTTATATGTTTTTTAACTTAGATGTAGAATCACTGTTTTGTGTTGAGCAGCCTTATTTTCTATTAGTGAGAGTTGGATTTTTGAGTCATTGAAAAGGAGGCAGTAAATACTTTTTTTGGAGTCAGGATCTTGTTATGTTTCAGGCTGGCCTTCAACTCATGATCCTCCTTGCCTCAGCCTTCCAAATGCTGGGATTATAAGCATGTACCATCATGCCAACCTTGTTATTGTGGTTTTATAATATTAAAGAAAATGTTTCAATATTCTGTCATGTTTGCTCTGTTAATTTTGAGAAGGGTTTCCTTCATGTGTTTAGCCAGAAGTGTTCGAATGAGTAACATCAGATGGTACTTACATGCTTCACAGTTAATTTGAGGCTTTATAGGCACTCAGTAATGTAATGAAAAGCAAAATCTTGAATTTTGATGAAGAATATTAAAAATCACTAACATGTACATAGTATGCTGTAGGAAAGCCTTATATATGTTTCTCAGTTTTGTGGTCATTAGACCCAAAAAGTTCATTTTGGGATACTTTTGTGAAAACCAAGGAAACTAAATGGGTATCAGGAGTGAAAAACCTGAAGAACCCGAAGAATTGTTTCATAAACTCTCAACATTTATTCTCTTACCTATAGGAGGGCTGGAAGGAGAGTGTGAGGCTGGAGCCAGGGCTCCTTAGTTAGCCAGGCTCCTCAGTTAGCCAGGGAGATAGGCACTTGTGTTTCTGGTCTGTGCTTTTGAGCTTGGCTTCTCATTAGTAAGTTCACGTTGAGCTCACTATCACTAGTGAAACTTTTCCTCTCACATCCCAGTGTCTATTGTAGGTTGAAATTTAGAAGAAGCAAGATAAAGAGAAGGCAGAAAGGCATTTCTAGGTAGGAGAACTTCCTTGTGGCAGCCATTTGGCAGATATATTTGCTTACCGCTTTTACCAGAGTATTGTCATTTGGTTCTATTAATGAGGAAGCTAAGTAATAATTTTAGTTTCTTATTTTTTGGTTTCCTTTTCTTTTCCTTTTCCCTTTTCTTCTGTTTTCTTTTTTTTTTCTTTGTCTTTTTGAGACAAAGAAAGCTTGCTATGCAATTCAAGCTGGCCTTGAATTCATTTTGTAGCCCAGGCTGGTCTCAAACTCAAAGCGATCCTCCTGCCTCAGCCTCCTAAATGCTGGGATTATAGGCATGTGCCACCATGCCCAGTTTATAATTTCTGTTTGAGGCAGGAAAGAATTTAGATAAAAATTGAGATTCTAAGGATGAAAAGAAAAATGGATTTGGCTGTCTGTCAAAATCCATTTGGCAGACAGCCTAAAAGTGGGGCCATAAAGAAAAGCATAGCTTGTCCTTACACTGTATTCTAAAATAAAGCTTATTCTGGATTTTTTTTTTTTGTGTGTGTGTGTATGGGGGGATACAGTCCTGGGTACTGAAACTAGACCCTTATACCTGCTAAGTGTACCACTGAGCTACATCTCTAGCCTTCATGTTGGATTTTATAAAGGAAGTTATTATGTGAGATAATAATCATGGTACCCTTGGCAGCTGTCTATGTAGTCAAAGTGGGAGTGAATTTTGTATAGCTTTTTATTAGGTTTTATTTGATAAGGATGAAGAAAATTTAAAAATTGTTTTCTGACTATATTATATACGGATTGTAAAAAATGTAGGTAATAGATAAAGGCGTGATGATGAAGACCCTTAATGTGTAGAGCTCTGAGTACATAATGTTGCTTCCAGTAGAAATAATTCTGTTTGGGCCCACGGTTTAGGCAGATAGTTTGTCTTGACCAAATAATGGTTGAAATTCTGCTCATTCTAAAAGAAAGAACATGGACGTGTGACTCTGTTCTTTTAAAATATTACTTTTCCTATCTGACTGCATTCCTATTTATTTATTTATTTATTTCGTGGAACCGGGGATTAAACTCCGGTCCTTGCGCTTTCCAGGCAAACACTTATTCTACTGAGCCACCTTCCCAGCTCCTGACTGCGTCATTAAAAGTGGAATTTCATGTAGTTCAAGATGATGTGCATTAGGTTCTCCAAGGTTCCTGTGCTTTAATAATTGATATGAATTGTGTACAGTTTTTTTTTTTTTTTTCTCAAGACACAGGAAATTATACAGAGGGTTCAGAAATATTGTTTGTCACAAGGGAAAGAGTTCATTACAGAGCTCTTTCAATGTACATAAAATTGTTCAACCGAACAACTGTGATGAAGGATGGAATCTGATTTAAAAGTCCCCTGTAGGTAGGAGAACGTGAGTGTGGGCTGAAGATTTACCTTGAGAAGAAATGGTTTCTTTAGAACATAACATTCATCCTCAGTGCATTTGTTCTTTTGGTGTACAGACCATGGCCAAAATAGCAGTCTGGAAATATTGCTCCATTAGAATGTTCAAAATATAATGTTCAAAATATAGAGCCATGTCTTCTCAGTAATGTTAAAATCATAGAATAGGACCTTTAGTATTTTTTGTACTCAAAAGAAACATTATATACATTTTCATGATGGCATGTCCCTTACTTTGAAATGAGTCATAGCAAAATCATCTTTGTGTTGTATCATGGTGACGTAGCTTTGCTCTATATCAGATCAGGAACTCATAATTGGATATTTAATTTTTTTAGGAGGTTGGAAGACTTTCGGATAGAAAAAGGTGAAGAGGAAAGAAATCTTTATATAATAGGGAGAAAAAGGAAGACTCTTCAGCTCTCACAAAAGGTAAATTCTTTATCCTTAGAAATGAATAAATAAATTAAGTTGAAATAGAATTTTTTTATTGTATTTTTAACCGTTTGAGTTCCAGGGGGTATTGAAAAAACACTGTCGAAGAATCCCAAACAGCACAACCGCGCTTTCTCTAAATGAGTACCAAAAGACCCAAACAGCATGATAGCGCTTGTTTTATTTTATGTCGAGAAATACCAAGCAGTGCGATAGCACTTTGTTTATTTTTCATCGATGAATCAGATAAAATGCTGTATACCTATCTCGATGAACGAAGATCTGTTAAATATTGGAAAAAGGTAGCTTTAACATAACTGCATGGTTTTAAATGCATACATAATCTACAAGGAAACAGTTAAGAGTAAAGCAATATCTCTGTACTTGCGTCAGTAAATCTGAGCGTGCGACTTATACAATCGGTAACGTACCGTCAGTTGTCCACAATGTTCGAAATGTGCTGGGTTTTCTCGACATAAAATCTCAGCAGCGTAATCACGCTGCTTGGAACTCAAGCAGTTAGGGAAGTGTCTACAAGGTATTTAGGGTCTCACTACTAGATCTGGACTTGTGATTCGTCTGTTTATAGCCTCCCAAGAGCTTAGATTATAGGTACCCGCCACCACACCCAGTCTTAGTGTGCTCTGAGGGCAGGGCTGGCATGGCAGGCTCGGGGATTGAACCCCTACTTCCGGTACCTGCTTGCAGTCACTTTTAATCTGCTGAGTTGTTTGGCCAGCCCAAGAATTGTCTTTTTGATCTGTAAAAATTTTAGTAACCTTTTGCAGAACAACAGTATTTCTTGTACACGATACTCCGTTTGTGTTTTAACTAGTAGGATTTAGCCATTGTGTAATTGTTAGGAAAGAGCAGATTGAAAATGTAAGATCAACTGTCTTGTGCCTAACAGTATAATAGGACTCTGGGAATGATTGTCTCCCAGCTAGGCAGGCTAAGAATGATAGCTCTGCCAGCACACCAGGATACTTTGTGGCTGTGCCCTGTTAATGCTCCATTCTTTGCCTTCCCAAATGGCTAGTTAGCATTGTCTGTTTATGAACTTTTAAAATCATACATTTAAAAAAAAATCTTGGATGTTAAAATGATTTGTGGCTATCCAAAGCTCCACCCTACTGGCTAAAATCTTGTTATTATTTAATCTGCTTGGATTTTTGTATCTACCACATGATCTCCGTTAAGATTGGATTTATTAAAATGTTCAGCATGCACAGAATCAGGTTTAAAAAAATTATAGTGAAAAATGGTGGTGATTTTCTTTTGTTTGGGACAGGGTCTTGGTATGTAGTTCAGGCTGACCTTGAACTTTCTATATAGCTCAGGTTGGCCTTAAACTCTGGGCGGTGAGTGCTAGAATTATAGGCATGGGCCATCACACCTAGACTATGAAATTAAGTTTTTAAGTGTTTCATTTTTTTTTTTTTGAAAAGTAAAGTTTTGAATGATTTTTAAATATTTAGCTACATTACTCTTGTATATTCATAAATTTTTTCATATTTGGTTTGATAAGTTATAATTTATGCAGCCAGATATTTATTTATATATTTTTGCAGAACCAGGGGTTGAACTCAGGCCCTTGTGCTTGCCAGGCAAGCGCTTATTCTGTTGAGCTATCTCCCCAGTCCCCTTTTTATTTATTTTAAATTTTTTTTAATGCAACCAAATAAATTGTATCAAATTTGTAAAAAATAATTTTATTTATATTTATTTTTGTGTTTTTGAGACAGGGTTTCACTGTGCATTATAGGCTGGTCTCAAACTCACAGTGACCCTCCTGCCTCACCTCCTGAGTTTTGGGATTATAGGCTTGCAATACCATTCCTAGTAAATTACATTAATTTGCTCAGCTATTGCTTTTGACATGAAGTATTAAAAACTTTTTTCTTTTTCGATATAGGGTCTCTCAGTGTAGTGCAGGTGGACTTGAACGTACTGTATAGTCTAGGCTGGCCTGAAACCAATGGTAATCCTCCTGTCTCAGCTTCCTGAGTGTTGGAATGTGTGCTACCATGCCTCGCTAAGTTTGACATTTTTAAGTTTAACTTTTAACAAAACTTTACTCATGTTGCCTGGGTGTGGTGGCACATGCTTGTAATCTCAGCATTCTTTGAGGCTGAGGGAAAGGTCTATAAGTGCAAGCTGAGTGTGAGCAATTTAGCAAAATCCTGTCACAAAATAAAACATTTAAAAACTTAGAAAATATAGTTTAGTGTGAAGATCTTGAGTTCAGTCCACAGAGAAGCAAGCGCTCTGCCCTCAACTTACTTTCTAGTCATTTTCACCTCTTTACTCAGGAGGTGATAGTTTTGGCTGATGTTTTAAGCAGAAGTTTAAAGCATAATTCAAGATGCTACAAATGAGTCTGTGAAATTGAAGGCTCATGGGAACAGTTAGGGAAAGTCTCCATTGTTTCCTGTAGTGTGTTGGAAAGATTGGGAAACACTGGTGTAAATTAAATCATGGTATATGGAATCATACTTGGCTTTGATTATTGAGCCTCATGAGGCCGTATTGTTACAAGAAGCTGTAGTTAATTTGTTTTCCTTGTTATGTAGTAAATAGATTTCTGTTTTATTAATTTCTTGTGTGTGTGTGTGTGTGTGTGTGTGTGTGTGTGTGCCTGGCTTAGACTACTCTGGAGACAGGGCTGGCATCTCATGTGATGCAGGGGATCGAACTGCGGTCCATGCGTGCTTGCCTAAGCTTGCCTGAGAAGGCACTTTAGACTGCTGAGCTATCTCACCGGCTCATGGTTAACCTATTCTTGATGGATATGTAGTTGTTTTCACATTTTGACTGTAAATACTACTATTCAGAATTTTCTACATGTGTCTGAGTATCTGTGTGTATTTACTTTATTTTATTTTATTTTTTTTCCAAAGGGACTTTTTTTTGGTCTTCTTTTTACTATTTTGTTTTTTGGTACCGGGAATCAAACTCTGAACCTCACGCTTACTAGGCAGGTGCTGCGCCGCTGAGCTACATTCCCAGCCTTGTGTGCATTTATTTTAGGAATAAAATTATTAAGCCATGATTTTTAGCCTTAGCGATTAATGCCCACACTGCTACCTATGTGCAACAAAAATCTCTGCACATTTTTCTGTGGCTATTCTCTAAATTTCTGCCTCACATGGTTTGAAACTGTATTATTTGGTGCATATAAATTTAGAGTTTTCTATATTCTTACTTGCATTGTCACTGTATTTTATGGTAGCAATAGTGTAATGGCAAAAAGAATCACTAAAATGACATCTAGGATTTGGAGGCAGATTTATTTATGTCAGTGAATATTGATCAGAATTATTCCCAAGTTATCAGACCCTGATTTCTGATGTCTAGGGCTTAGATAGGATGAACAGACACGCCAGAAGTATGGAGGCAGAATGGCTTGTCAGTTGGGCATGAGTTCGTACAATGTTCATCATAGTGATCAGCTATGTATCATAGTGAGCAGGTATTTCTAAGAAACAGAAGCAACTGGAACTGCCACTAGAACTGTTAGCTGGTAAACTAAGAAACTGAAGAATACTGGCTGTAGAGGGAGCATTTTTTACTACAGTAAAACAATGCTAGCTTTCTTTGATTAGTGTGCCAGTGGTGCTGTATGTTTTCATCTTGTACTTTGTTTATACCTTTTCTCTTAAGTATATATAAAGTGCCTCTGTTGACTCCTTTTTTTTCCCCTTGTTAGCAGATTTTTTTCTTTTTTTTTTAGATTCTTGACCTATATTCCAGTGCATTGCCTTTATTTTAGTTCCTTGTTTCTAACTGGCATAATCTGCTGTTAAACTTATTGAATTCTTAATTTTTTTTTGAACATTTTATTTATTTATGTTATGGCTGGTTCAGCCTTCCCTGGGTGGGGCTGGCACAGCATGTGGTGACTGGAATTGAACCGTGGTCCCTGAGGTTGCCTCAGTTTGCCTAAGCAGGTGCTTTAGACTGCTGACCTATCTTGCTGGCCCCTGAATTCTTAATTTTAGTTACTGCTTTTTATTTATGTGTTTGGTATAGTGTCTCACTACACAGCTCAAACTCATAGTGATCCTCCTGTGTAAGCCTCCCCAGCACTGGGATTACAGGCATGCACCACCATCCCTGTCTTGTGCTGGCTCAGCGCGCCCAGGCATGGGACCAGCTTCGTGTGCAGTGCAGGAGTGTCTTAGTTACTCTTCTTCTCTTACTCTTCTGCCCGACATTCAAATGAAGGAAGGAAAGGTTTATTTAGCTCACGGTTATGGAGGTTTCAGTCCATATTCAGCCGGCTCCAAGGCAGGGAGGCACAAGGCAGAAAACAACCTTTCATGGTGGCGGGCAAAGAGCCAGAGAGCAGGGAGAGGTAGCAGCAGCTCAAGCAGCTAACTTCTCTTCCTCCCTTACATTGAAATGCAAATGATCCGCCCCAGGGAAGGTGCAGTACCCATTTCCACAATAATCACAAATTCCTGAAGCTGACCCATGACTGTGTGAGGCTTTGGGGGGCCACCTATACACAAACTTAACAGGGGGATTGAACCCTGGTTCCTGCCCTAGCCTAAGCAGGCTCTTAGTCTGTTGAGCTATCTCACCTGCCCTAATAGTTACTAGATTTTTTTAGTTCTGAGTTTTCATTTGGTCCTTGTTTGAGAGTTTTTAGTTTTCTCCTGAAGTTCTCATTCATGGTTATTTTAAAAGCAGAAACCTGATAATTTTATTATTTTGACATCTTATTTTCCTTCTGGACCAATTTCTGCTTACATTGATTTTTCTTAATCTTCATAGTTTTTTGTTTTTTTTTTAATGTTAAAGTGTTGAAGATTTGAAACATAGAAAGTCTTTTTCCCAAGTGAGGGGAGGGCAGTGCCACTTAAACATTGAAACTAGTAATTTTCTTTGATTAATTTTTAAAAATTGTTTTGATAAAAATGTATTTAAATAATGTCAGCAGAATTGGAGGATAGTTCATCTAAGAACTTTAAATGTGAAAACAAGGACTGCTATAGTACTGATTTATACTGTTGCATGTAGCTAGTGCTACATACATTTAGATCATATACTCTACCCTAGTACTGTATATAAGTTTATTTTCCCCTCTGCGAGTTACTGTCTTGTTTTGAGACAGTCTAGCTATGTATTCTAGGTAGGCCTTTAACTCACTATGTTTGTAGCCTAGGCTGGCCTTTAATTTGCAGTGATCCTCCTTCCTCAGCTTCTTTAAGTGCTGGGAATACAGGTGTGTGCCACCACACATGGCCCGAGATTCAGTATTTTTTAAAGTGACATTCTTTTTTGAGTCATTGTTACTTTACTCGTGGTAATGCAGTTAATGTAGAATATGTTTTTCACAAATGCTGATACAAGGTGGCCTTTCTCCTGTCTTTCAGTGACACTGCAAAAGGAAATACCAAATGCTGATACAAGGTGGCTTTTCTCCTGTCTTTCAGTGACACTGCAAAAGGAAATACCAAGCTGAATGTGCTAGGTCACGCTTTGAATCCCAGCATCCAGGTGGCTGAGGCAGGAGTGTATTATGAATTCAGGGCCACCATGGCAGCGCAGTGAAACTCTTTGTCTCTGTCTTCCAGAAAACATTAGAAATACCAAATTTGGGTTATTAGTAGTATATAGCAATAAACTTGAAAAGATGCACATTTTATTAATACTGCCTTTATTTGGGTGTTGATTTCATTCACATGTTTGTATTTCAGTTGGATTCAGTAGTTTTGGTGGCACAGTCTAGGCAGAGGGCATGTAGGCGTAAATATCCAACTTACCGTAGGAGGAGTGTTGACCATCGAGAGTTATCATCTGGAAATGAGTCTTCATGTTCTATAAGACAGGTGAGTAGAGTAATTTTACAATATAGAAGATAATCCTGAGTGAATTGGTCTTAATTCTGTGAATCTACCCCAAATTGATATGAAAATAGGTATTTTCCTGAAATTAAAATTTCATGATTTGGGTTAGGAGAGGGAGTTAGGGCTCCTTGTACTGTGCAGCCTGGCCTCGAACTGCTGCTTTCAAGTGATCATCCTGCCTAAGTCTCCCAAGTAGCTGGGCTTTGAGATATAAACCACCACATCTTTAACATTTTTAACATCTTTGTTGAGATAGTCATACAACACATACATGTATGATACAGTAGTTTCAGTGTATGACAAAATTGTGTCGTCATTGTCGGTTTCTAATTTCTAAACATTTTCATCACTCCTAAAGAAATCCTTTACTGTTTTACAGTCACTTTCCCTTTTCAGCCTCTCCCCAATCCTTAGCACCTACAAATATACTTTCTGTACATCTGCTTAATCTGGTCTTTCACATAAATGAAATCAGCCTGTCTGATTTTATGGCTGATTTCTCATATGTGATGTTATGCTTTAAAGGCTGTGTGTATCATTTGTCAGTTGGTCTTCTTAGGTACTGACTGATGATGTTTAATTATATGAAAATTTGCTACATTTGTTTATCAGCTGAGGAGATATTTGTGGTGTTCCCATTTCTTTGACTGCTATGAATAATGCTATTCATCAGCATTCATGTTCAAGTTTTTGTTTTTGTATATCCATACGTAACATCTGATTTGCTCATTCACATGACAGCTTTTTGAGGACTGTGCAGACTTTCCAAAGAGGCTCTACTGTTCTATTACATTTCCACCAACATACTTTCATTTTCTTTCATCCTTGTATTTGTTATTGTCTTAGTTACCTTCTCATTGGGACAAAACATTAGACATCCACAAGTTAAAGGAAAGTTTTAGTTTGACTCATAGTCTGTAGAAATATCAGTCCATAATCAGCTGTATGCCAAGCAGGGCAGCATGGAGAAGGATCTTGCAGAAGAGAACAGTTCATGGCACGTATGCAGGAAGCAGCGAGCTTTCCTTTTTTCTTCCATCTAGGCTACAAGCCTTTTATTTGCCTCCTTCCATATCCAGTGAGGGTCTGTGCTCTTCAGTTAGTTGGTCGCCCACACCTAGAACTGTGCTAAACCATTCAGTGGAATAATCCAGTATCACACGTATTATCCGTGATTCAGGCACTCCCAAAAGCCCCATGATACTTTTAGCACATAAATGCTTTGGTGGGGGGTATCACTTGTCTGTCCCTTTTATTTAAACTGTTACCATAGTGAGTGGTGGTCAACGTGTGGCATGCATAGTGCTGTGGGATGTTGAATCATTGAAAGCTGTAAAAGGTTCACATCACTGCCTTAGTCAATGTTAAGTGCCATCTTGTGATTTCAGTTTTCATTTTTTTAATGATTAATAATGCTGAGCATGTTTTCATGTACTTAGCATTTGTATATAAATAACTATTAGAAAATGTAGTCCAGTATTGACTTTGGATTTTCATCTTTTTATTGTAAAAGTTGTTTATGTATTCTAGCTATAAAGCTTTGATCAGTTATATGACTTCTAAATATTTTCTTCTGTTTTGTGGGTAATCTTTTCACTTCTCTGATAGTGTCCTTTGAGCCTGAAAGTTTAAATTTTGATGAAGTAAATCTAGTTTATTTTTTTCTTTTGTCATTTGTATTTTTACTGTTACTAAGAAGTCTTTGTGATACTTGTTTGCTTGACCATTTAAGTTTTTGTGGGACCGGTTGAGTGAACTCCAGTCCTTGTGCTTGCCAGGCAAATGCTTATTCTACTGAACTATCTCTCCAGCCCTCTTGACTTTTAATGATCACAAAATACTGATTTTCTTTTTCAGAAACCAGTATTTTCAGGAAGAGTGGTTAATATTGAATATTAGATTTTTTCCCCCTTTTTTCACTGGGAATAGGACTTGGGATATTGCATTTGCCAGACAGGTACAGTGCTGCTGAGCTATATCCCTGACCCTAGAATGTTAGCATTTTCTGGTTCAGTAATGTTTTGAGGAATGAAATGCTGTATGTGGCTGAACATCTCACTTTCTTAGGATAGTAATTTAGCATTGGGTTAGAGTTAGAATACAGATTCTTGTTTGTAGGCGCTTCTCTTAGTCTTTCTGTGCCCATGCTTCTTTAATAGTATGTCCCACCCACAGTGACGTGAGAAACAATTTAGTAAAGGTACAGTTTGAAACACATCAGATCCACACACATTTATTCCTATTCTCTGTGCCTGTTAATCATGACTTCACATTGATCTCTCCAGACTTAAATTTTGATCTGGTACCACAGAGTTTAAGGCTTTTTCTCTTTTCTAGTTTTTTTTTTTCCCCATAGAAAAAAGACTGATCTCTTGTTACCCGTAAAATAATCACTCGATTCTAGCATATTGAGAATAGAGGTTCAAATCTGCTTATCCTTATCTCTAACAGACTCTTGTTATCTGGCATTTATGTTTTTATTTTCCTTTTCTTTCCTCTTTTTCCTTTGCGTGGATGTTTTTCTGTTTACCTTGTAAAAGACCCCTTCATTATTTCCTAGTCATGACGGTTAAGAATAAAGTTGGTAAACATCTATGTCCTGGCTTTTGTATGGACATAATCTTTAGAGCTGTTTTGGGCAAATACCAAGGAAGGTGATTACCTCTGTTTAGGTTTATAAGAAACTGTCAGATAGTCTTCTAAAGTGGCCATCCCATTTTCATTCCCAGTGGCCATCACATATAGTTCATGTTGACCTACATCCTTGTTAAGGTGTCAGTTTTTTACACCTTTCATCTGTAGATTCAGCGAAGTCCTGATTTAAGTCCCAGAAGATTATTTTTGTGGATATCCATAGTTATTTTTAAACTGTATGTAGAAGAAAAAACCCAGAATGGTTAGCATAGCACTGAAGGACAAGGTAAAAGGACTCGACACTATCTGGCATTAATAGTTGCTAGAAATCTGCAGTTTTCAAAAGAGCTATTTTAATGGAAGAATAGATGAATAGATCAGTGAATCTACCAGTGTATCAGTGTATCTACAAGATACAAAATGTAGAAATAGACTAACATGAATCTTCCCAAGTGAACTTTGGCAAAGGAACAAATACAACTTTTGACAAAGCATAGTCCTTGTGAGTGACATTGGCATAATTGGATTTCCGCTTTCAAAAATACGAATCTCTATATAAGCCTTTCACAAAAATTAACTGAAAATGATGTGGAAATAATATAAATACATTCAGTACAAACTGGGTAGCTTCTAGATGGTAAGTAAGCATAAAATCTCTGTATTTTGGACTTGTTAATGACTTTTAGGCAAAAAGACATATTAAAAATAATAAAATAGTAATAAGGAAATAGCCCCATTTCAAAAATGGGAAAAATATCTACACCTCATCAAAAAGATGTAAATACAATATTACAAAGAACTTATGACAAGATAGTCACCATTTTGTTTTTTTGCAGTTTCTTTTTTTATTTTTTTATT
>PVKN010009531.1:0-23652 GCA_004027915.1 Capromys pilorides
TATATAAACAGAAGATGTTATAGATTATCAGCCAAAAGTTGATGTTGAAGAAACTTATTTATGGAGACTGAATGTGTTGCTTAGGACTACAGCATAAATAGCACATTTGAGGTCCTTGGTTCAATCCCCAACTCCAAAAAAGAAAGAAAACCTTATCTATGAATTTAATTAGTTACTTCCTTTTTTTATATTTCCATGGTAATTAAAAAGTAAGCAAATGCTATCTGACACAGTGTTATATGCCTGTAATCCTAGCACATGAGAGGTGGCAAGCTCAGGCAGCATTATATATTAGTCTGGGCTACAGAATGCATTCAGGGTCAGCATAGTACATAGCAAGAGCCTATCTCAGAAACAAAAAAATTGGGGCCAGGGAGATAGCTCAGTGGTCTAAGTGCCTGCCTGGTAAGCATGAGGACCTGGGTTCAATCCTTGGTACCACATGCTGTGCACGTGGCCATAGAAAATGGGCATGATGACACAAACCTGTAATCTCAGCACCCGGGAGGCAGAGACAGACCATATACCAAAAAAAAAAAATACTCTGGGAGATGAGAACTTTTTAAACATTATTAATATAGTTGAAATATTATCATATTTTCCTTTGATTATTGAATACCAACTTAAATAGACTTTAAATTTCTAGATTTTGCAGAGGAAAGGAAGAATATTGTAATGACCATAGAGAATTCCATGTATGTTATTAAGTGTAAAAGAAGGGGCTATGTTTTTGTGTCATGTGTTTTGTTTTTTTTTTTTGTACAGAGTCTCACTATGCAGTTCAGACTCGGAGTGATCCTCCTGCTTTCAGCCTCCCTGCACTGGGATTACAGGTGTGCACCACTGGGATTACAGCCTCCCCAGCACTGGGATTACCTGGCTCCATAAATGAATATTGAAAGCAGTTAAATCCATCAGAATCACATTTGCAAAACTGTAGCACTGTACGGCTAGACAATTTATATGCACAAATTTGAAGCTGAGCTAGGTGGAGCACACCCATAATCTCAGCACTCAGGAGGCTGAACCAGGAGGATTGCCATGAATTTGAGGCTAGCCTAAGCTACATACGTGAGTCCAAACCCAGTCTATGCTAAATAGTGAGAACCTTTGTCAAAAAAAAAAAAACCGAACAAATAAACCAAATTTTGCATTATACTTCAAGATTTTATTTTCAGTTTTATTATTCACTATAATGACTAGTGGTTGGTATAGTAAGTACAGAGACTACTCTCTGTTAGAGTACTGTAGAATGTACTTAGAACTTTTACCATTATACAAGTTTTTCTTTAGTAAATTGAATATTTTGAAAACAATACTATACTATTTCATGGTGACCCTAGATTAAATTTTTGAACATCATTTGTTAGCATGCTATGATGTAATAGAATATATATGTACTTATGAGTTAAAATATGTGTGTAGCTCTGCCTGTGGCTCAAAATGTCATGTTTTTTCTCGTTCCTATGTCTCCTTATAGTGACCTAACATGTGACCATGAACTTTTACTAATTACTCACTATAACTGCTTGCAGTCCTTTACCTAAAATATAATATCCAAATCAGATATTTGCTCTAAAAATCTATATAGAGTGCCATACTGGCCCCGCCTGCAGGGTGCACTGAGACAGCAATTGAGATGAGGCATGATGGCGCATGCCTATAATCCTAGCACTTTGAGAAGCTGAAAACAGGAGAATCACTACAAATCCAATCTAAATAGTGAGATCTTGTAGACCCTGTCCTAAATACAGAAAGAAAAAAAATCTATATAGAGCTAGCAAGTCTTGGCAAGAACATAAAATTCAGTGCAATTGTAACTAAGCTGTTCTCAGAGCAACAGTACATCTTGTGGCGAGCATCGTGACACACACCTGTACTCCTAGCTCTCTGGAAGCTAAAGCTGAAGGATTGATGTGAACTTGAGGCTAGCCTCGGGTACATAGTGAATTCAAGGCCAGTCTGAACTACATAGCAAGACTGTGCCCATGCATACACAAGATAATTAACA
This sequence comes from Capromys pilorides, assembly GCA_004027915.1. Lineage (NCBI taxonomy): Eukaryota > Metazoa > Chordata > Mammalia > Rodentia > Capromyidae > Capromys > Capromys pilorides. The sequence continues at coordinate 2,012 of PVKN010009531.1, forward strand.
GTTGGGCTCTTTCCAAGCAAAGATAACTTAGAAGCACCATTGCATTTTTGGAAAGCTGTCATTTTTGTGTGTTTTGTAAAGTAATTTTCATTTTAGTGAGATATGTAAAAAGCACCAAGTTTTCTTTACTGTTAAAAATCATTGGACATCAACTAATAGTGGATTCTTTGTTGTTTTCTAATATGTGGAACAGGATGCCGAAAACGCCATTCAACAGATGGGTGGCCAGTGGCTTGGTGGAAGACAAATCAGAACTAACTGGGCAACCCGAAAGCCTCCAGCTCCAAAGAGTACATATGAGTGTAGGTGTATTGGAGAAGAAAAGGAAATGTGGAATTTTGGAGAAAGATACGCTAGATTTTAAATGTTAGACCTGTTCCCGGAGACTTATTGCAGAAATAGATGAGAAGCAAATCAAGACTACTATTCAAAAATGTACTTAGTTTTCATTTTTGTAATTTTAAATAATATATTATCTTTAATGTTAAGTCTCCTATTAAATAGAGAATGCTGGGTAATGTTTGAGACATTCTTGGGGGATGTTTAATACTAAACTTAAATGTCAAATATTTTGTAATTATTTTGATCAAGGTAATTACTGCTGTTACAGTACTATATTTTCTTTCTCCTTCTGAGCATTTTATCTAAGGAATTAAAGATATAAAACTTTTTCCTTCCCAGCAAACACTAAACAATTGTCATATGATGAAGTTGTGAGTCAGTCTAGTCCAAGCAACTGTACTGTGTACTGTGGAGGTGTTACTTCTGGGCTGACAGGTATGGGAGCCTTACTAGTGGCTTATTGAATTAAGTTTTAAACCAAGAAACTTAGTATTTATAGGATTATAATATAACTTATTCAAAGGACTGGGGAGATAGCTCAGTGGAATAAGTCCTGAGCTCATTTCCTGGTGGTGGTGGTGGTAGTAGTAGTAGTAGTAGTAATAATAATAATAATAATAATAATAATAATATAACTTATTCTGGTTTCTTCTGTTTTTGTTCATTTTTCTAACAGAACAACTAATGCGTCAGACTTTTTCGCCATTTGGACAAATAATGGAAATTCGAGTCTTTCCAGATAAAGGATATTCATTTGTTCGGTAGGTGTGGATTTTTCCTTTTTTCTTCTTACTTTTTGTGGTTCTGGGGATTGAATCTAGGCCCTTAACAGTAAACTACATCCCATCTCTTCTTAAAAAAAAAAAAAATTTTTTTTCCACAATATCTTACTGTGTCACTAAAATGAGACTGAGTTCAAACTTGAGATCCTCCTGTCTCAGCCTCTCAGAGTGGTGGGCTAATAGGTGTGTCACCACATTCAGCTGGATTTTTTTTCTAAAAAGGTTCTCCCCTTAAATAGTTATTAAATATTTAACTTGGTGATTTTCTTACAAATTCACCATGGTTTTAAGGAAATGTATGATGTTCATTTTTAAAAATATGTTTCATTCATAAATATTTGCAAGAATATATAGGGCCAGGATGCAGCTCAGTGCTCATAATAGCCTGGCAAGTGCAAGGTCCTCAGTTCAATTCCCAGTACCAAAAAAAAAAGAATATGTACTGGTGATTCTTACTGTTGTTGCCAACAGGTTCAGTTCCCATGAAAGTGCAGCACATGCAATTGTTTCTGTTAATGGTACTACAATTGAAGGTCATGTTGTGAAGTGCTATTGGGGCAAAGAAACTCTTGATATGATAAATCCCGTGCAACAGGTAAGTGTGTCCTTGGGTAAATAATTTCTGTGCTAATCATATTTATTTTAAAATGAAGATTATTGATATATTTTTTAATAAGTTTCTAGCTCAATTCATAGTATATAAGGGCTCTTCCTACATGTGTTATAGTTCCAGAGTGGTGTTTCATGGATGGCAGTGGTGACATGATGAGTATAACCGTCTCATTTTCCTCATGCTTACACAGTGGATTTTAAAATCCTCCGACAAACCTAACAGGGTATTAAATCTTTTTTAAATACTTCATAGATGTATCTACTGCTACTTAGAGAACTCACAAGCATGTTTGACTCCATTGAATAAAAAATATGATAAGTATGTTTAGAACTTGGCCTTGGATTCTAGATTGTGCTGCCTTTTGTTTTCCCAGGCTGCTATAGTGGTCAGGGTTGGTCCCACAAAGATTTCTGTGAGGAAGTGGTGAATGGAGCTTAGAAGTGAGAGGAAAATGGCTAACCTGTATAGGTTTTTTAAATAAAACAAATACAAGAGTGAGTTATCTTTGTACCTTCCTAATCTAAAGGAAGCAGCTGGGTGTGGTGGCACACACCTATAATCCCAGCACTTGGGAGGCTGAGGCAGGAGGATTGGTGTAAGTTCCAGACAAGCCTGGGCTACAAAAGTGAGTTCAAGGCCAGCGTGAACTGCGTAGTGAGACCCTGTCTCAAAAAGACAAAAAATAAAATAAAATAAAAATGAATAAAGGAAACAGTCCTGTGGATAAATTACCAAATACTTAAACATTATACCAAAATCAATATTCATTACAGGAGCATTATCTCCTTCCTTAAAAGGGTTGCCATGTAGAGCACCTTTAGAGTTGCAGCAGTATAGCCTTGTGATCCTGTCATTTTAATTATGATACCCCTGATGTTTCAGCTGTGTTTGGTATATCAGGGCTCTATAAGTACAAATAAATAGTACTAAAGTATGTGTTATAATTTTTTCTGATAGCAGAATCAAATTGGATATCCACAACCTTATGGCCAGTGGGGCCAATGGTATGGAAATGCACAACAGATTGGCCAGTATATGCCTAATGGTTGGCAGGTACCTGCATATGGAATGTATGGGCAAGCGTGGAACCAGCAGGGATTTAAGTAAGCATATTTGATCTTTTGTTATATTAATCTTGGGAAATACCAAAAAAATTTTTTTTAAGTAATCAGTTGTGACCCAATAAAATATAGCTGTAACCTATGAAGCACTTAATTTAGAGTAGTTTTTAACTTATAGTTTTAAATATTTCTCTCTCTTTTTTTTTTTTTTTCCAGTATGAGGGATTGAACTTGGGATCTTGCACTTGCTGGGTAGGCACTTATGCCACTGAGCCATCTCCCTAGCCCTTTATTTTTTATTTGTTGTTTTTTACTATTTCTCTTTAAAAATTTGCTTAAGGGGCTGGCAAGATAGCTCAGTAGAATAAGCGTTTGCCTGACAAGTGCAAGGGCCTGAGTTCAATCTCTGGTTCTGCAAAAAAAAAAAAAAAAATTGCTTAAAAGTTGGGCATGGTAGTACACACCTTTAATTCCTAGCATCTGGGAGGCTGAAGCAGGAGGATTGCTCCAAGTTTGAGGCCAGCTTGGTCTAAAATAGTGAGACCCTGTCTTGAAAAAAAACTTTTTTTTTTTTTTTTTTGCCCAGAAATATTTTGCTTTAAGTATAATTAGGGTCATACAATAATGTTTGATAATAAATGGAATAATTTTTTGTAACAAAGTAAGTGCTTAATAATTGTTAAAGCTTGGGTTAGGGAGCTAGCTTGGGCTAGGGAGCTAGCTTAGTGGCATAAGTGCCTGCCTGGTAAGTGCAAGATCTGAGTTTGAACACCAGTACCAAAAAAAAAAGTTATTAAGCCTTTCACATGTCTAATGGTTCCTTTAGCTATTCTTGGGTACACACACTTTCATCTAAAGGAAGAGCACTGGTTAACATTTACTGAATCTCACCACATGTGGCTTTGGCCACCAGGAACACAGATAAGATATGCGCACACAGCTTCCTCCTGGATGGCAGGCTTCTTTACGTACCCTGAATTATACCATTTTACTTACATTTCTGAAAAACAGACTAGAAATAAAAAAAAACTTTACAGGTAAAAAATTATCTTGTTGCCAGGCATTGTGGCACATGCCTGGAATCCCAGCACTTGGGAGGCTGAAGCAGGAGGATTGGTGTGAGTTTGAGGTCAGCCTGGGCTACATACACAATGAATTCAAAGCTAGTCTAAACTATATAGCAAGAGTATCTTTAAAAAAAAAAAATAAGATCACCTTATAATGGTAAAATTTATGAATTTACATATACTAATATACATATACTAATTTACATATACTAATAATTATTAATTTCTTTGACATAAGTACTAATTTTACTATGTAAGTGTTCCTTTCAGGTAGTAGCTTGTCCATCGTATGTCTGCTCCAGCTGGGAGGGACATTTTACTTCTGTGAGATGAGAGATGGGTTTTCCTGAGTTCGGAAGGCAGGCATATAATTTAAGGGTATTTTTCTAGCTGTATTTCTCACATAATATAACTGCCCCCGTTTTTTGTTTTTTTGTTTTTTTTTTAAGGGAAGGGTCTACCAGGGTGTTCAGGGTCTCACTACTAGATCGGACTCATAATGAGCCACCTGTTTGCAGCCTCCCAAGAGCTGGGATTACAGGCACATACCACCATGCCCAGTCTCAATTACACCCTGGGAGTGAGGCCGACACCGGCATGGCAGGCCCAGGGATTGAACCTCTGGCCCCTGCGCCTGCTTGCAGGTGCCTTAATCCACTAAGCCATTTCTGCCCTAATTAAATGTATGGGGTTGCTTGTTTTCAAAAGAACAAGCTTTTGCTTGACTGTTGCTCTCCGCAGCACAGCAGACCTTTTTTTTCCTTTCTTTTTTTTTTTTTTTTTGTACCAGGAGTCAAACTCAGAATCTTGGCCTTGCCAGGCAGGCGCTGTGCCACTCTCTCTCCAGCCCCATAGCAGTCTTTCTTTCAAAGTACCATTTCCATTCTTCCTGCTTGCTACTTGCTCTTGGCATCATGTTGTGTTAATAGCGGGTTTCCTTGCTCCTCTGCTTCTTCCATGTTCTCTACCAGTCAGACGCAGTCTTCTGCACCTTGGATGGGACCGAATTATGGAGTACAGCCGCCTCAGGGCCAGAACGGTAGCATGCTGCCTAATCAGCCTGCGGGATATCGAGTGGCAGGGTATGAAACCCAGTGAGCAAGGACTACAGACTCTAAAGCCAGTGGCTTGATTCTACAAGGACTGTAGTAAAGCCGTTGTTTACTTAAAGATTTATCAAATCAGTCAGTGCAAATATCAGATACAATGTATTTATTTAAAAGATTCATTTTTTAATCATGAAATTACTTATCATCCACATTGTTTTAAAAAGAAACAAGATGCTGGATGTCTGCCAATTTTTGCCTTCATTACCTGTTTTGATAAAGTCTCTCAGATCCTTGTTTCAAATACAAATGCAGGGATTGCTGCCACTTTTTTAAAAGTAAGAGGCAGAAAATTGCACAATGTTGAACTTTTTTCCACTAAAGTAGTATGCAGTTCTAGTTTGCATTCCTGATATGATTTAAAACATGTAATATAAAGATGTAAAAAAAAAAAGAATAGAAGAAAAACCAAAACTGTGCAAAGTCTAGAAGTTGTTTGTAATCTTCAGCTTCTGCACAATTCTGTTTTAGGTTTTAAAAAATGCATTGTTTGAACAGTTCCATCTCCATTGTTATCTGTTTAAGGTTTTTAAATATAAATTATTAGTTTACATCGTTTTTGTATTTACATTTTTCAGAAATTTGTCTTGCCTTATTGAAGTTCTGTAAAATACATGGAAAAAATGATGTTCACTTAGATTGAAAACTTTTCTCAGATGGATTGATAATTGCATTCATTTTGTGTTTTATATGAGAAGGTGCCTCAAGAATTCTATGTTGGGTTTGTTTAAAAGGATTTTTATCTTCTGTGATAAACTTCGCTGTATACCAGGAACTGTAAAAACAAACCTTGTTACTAAAGAAAATCTCTGAAATGTGGTGTTCTTGCCATTTTACTTTCATGTGTCAACTTCTACACTTACATGTGTTACTTCATTATGTAAAATGTTTTAGCAGTTTAATAATTTGCACAGTTCGTGAACTTTGTATGTCATTTCCTTCTTAAAGGCATCATGGAGGCTTGACATGAAATTTATAAGTTTTAAGTGGTTTGCATGTGAATATCAAATACACACTTTGGTAGTTTTTGAGTATAAAGTCATCTGCTTTTGTTTTTCTAGAATTTCAAGACAAAGTTGTATGTAAAGAATATATTAATTTTCCATTTTCTAGTTAGATTTACTTCTGAAGAGTAAATCAGGTGAATTTTAATGTGTACAAATAAGTGGTAGCTGTGAAATTATAGAATATCCTTATGTCAGGCTTAGGGTTCATTGTAAACTCCAAAATTACCCTAAATGACCAGCCAGGCAAAGCATTTTTTAAATGTTCAGAGGCCAAAAGATAAACAAGAAAACCTTTAAAATCCTACCTCCTTAAAACAGCCTTCAAAGGAAAAAAAATCCTCAGTGCAATCATCATTTTGATTCTTGTGGTACCTGTTTTCTTGGAGTTTCCAATTTGGGAGGGGGCCTCCAAGTTTTAAGAGGCTTTACTCTTTGGTGACATTGTTCTAGCTTTGAAGTGTCTAGCATATTTAAGACAGCGTTGTCTGAGACCTGGAGTTGTGGGAGACTTGGTTTGGTTTTGTTTTCAGTGGAAGTCAGAAACCATCTTCTTCCTTGACTTACAGAGCAAAGGGTCCCTAGAGTATGTATTTGAATGTTTGATGGTTTTAAAACCTTCAAAGAGCTCCCAGCTGTTTATTTAACAACAACTAAGGCTTGTGAAATCTTAAGAGCTTCCTGGCCTGGTATCATCCAAGTAGAAGCAAAGGACTCTAAGCTGGTCTCTAAGCCAATACCTTTTAAACCAGAGCCCAAGAAAGCCAGCTTTAAGTGTATGATTTTGTGGAGCTCAGTTCTATGCAGTTGTACTGATGTTTCATTAAGTCACTGTGTATTTTTAAATGTTGGTACAGTAAAAGTTGCTTTATGGAAGATGAGTAAAATTTTTGAATACAAGGAAATTTTTATTTCCTTATTAACTTCTACAAATCAGGGCATGCAACAAAGAGCAACTTAAATGAAATACTCAAAAATAAATAAATATCAGGATGCTATTTTTAGGTTCTTCTGACTTATGTTTCTATTTTAGGACCCTCATGTTTCTCTTACTAAAAAAAAAAAAATTTATTTACTATATATCTCATGGGCTGTGCAGTGAATTGATGGAGAAATTAATTTAGTCTGAATAAAAGTACAGTTTTCTCTTCCTTTTCACTATCTCAAGTAATAGCAGTTTTTATTAGCCAGTATATTTTTTTACTGTGTAAATCTTAAACTGTACATTCACTACTTTTTGAGAAGTGGTACCAGTATTCATGATGAAAAAGTTACTACTGAACAGCTGCACATTTCAGGAACATTGCTAATTTGATTTAAATCTTCGTGTTAAAGCAAATCATTTAAAGATTTTTTAGTCCAAAACATACTGGTATTAGTATCAGGTAAGGAGTTTAAAATTCTTAAAGTAATTTCATTCTTTGCAATACACATTCAGATTTTACTTTTTTGGTACTGTAAAGAACCTGAAGTGATTCACTCTTAATGGGTTATTAATCCAGAATTCTTTACCGTGTTTGGATATTAAAGTTCCTTTATGTTTTCTATAACCTGTGGGATCTTCTTGCAGTGATTATTGTGTGTGAGAATTTTGTTCACTTTGGTACAACCATATTGTATTTATATACTTCAAATCTTAGGCTGAAAATTGTAATTTGCATTGAGTTAGTGCCTAATACCAAAAAAACTTGCATTTTTGACAGTTGTGGAACTAGTCTCATTTTCCTTATTAATATCATTAATATCATCTATTTGGGGCCAGAGAAATAGCTCAGGAAACAAGTGCCTGCCTGGCAACTGCAAGGTCCTGAGTTCGATCCCCGGTTCCAGGGGGAATATATATATATATATATATATATATATATATATATATATATATATGTCATCTATTTTTTGAAAATGAGATTCATGTTTTAGTTTTTATTCTCTTGTTTATTCCTGTCTTTGTTCATCTTCCTTCTGTATGTGCATTATACTTCTGTTCCACTTTAAAAAGCAGTTGAAAAGGATAAGATTGCATTTAGAAAGTAGTTAAGAATTACTCAGTACTGTAGGGTGCTCCTGAGGTTATAGTTGAATTAGAAAAACAAAATGTGTTTACAAGAACTGAAAAGGCAAACCTTGTAAATGAAGAGAGATGATTTCTAGAAGCAAATACAGTGGTGCCTTCATTCACAAACTTTAATTCTTATCATCACAGAATTTGTTCCACAGTTCTGGTTCTACCCAGTTTGCAAGCATATCCGCTGTATTCCTTTGTGAAAGGCAGTGTTCTTACTACATTTTATTCCAATCCTTGTTGTATTTACATTTTGAAGAACATAGTTCTAAAACTGTGAATTTTAATTTAAGAGCCTTAATTAAAATGAGTGTGTCACCAGGCATGGTAGTACACACCTGTAATTCCAGCACTTGGGAGGCTCAGGCAGGAGGATCTTCATGAGTCCAAGGCCAGCCTAAACTACAAATCAAGGCCCTGTCTCAAAAATAAAAAAAGAATATGTCTCAATTGAATCCCCCCTTTTGAAACTTCGTTTATGGGGAGAGGTTAACCAAACAAGAAACCAAGAAGTATTTATAGAATACTTTCGGTGTCCTCCATTATTAGAAATTTCTGCTCTACTCTGCAGCACTGAGATTTTTTGCCAAAATTAAGCATAATTATGTCCTCTAAAATTGGAGCCTGAAGTTACTCTTAATGGTAATCCAAATATAAAAGGAAGCAGTAGACTACTAAGGCTGTCTAGAAAATACAGACAGATCTTACTTACTATATAAATGAGTTTGCTGGCTCATGTTGTTCAGCTCTAAAATACCAACAGCGGAACATATACCCAACAAGCAAAATGTTGGAGAAACTTTCTGTGGGAAAAATGAATGATTCCTGAGAGAGAAGATGGGTCTTTGCCAAAAAAAAAAAAGTTTGGCCACATCTGACTGGCCCTGTAATGTCAGTGTCCTTGGAAGGCTGAAATGGTGAGGCCAAGGTGGCCAGGAGATCAAGGCCAGCCTGAGCTACACATTGAGTCCAAGGATAGCCTGGACTACGTAGACCCTGTTTCAAATAAACCTTGACTGGCTACAAAACTCCCTATAATTAAAATGTGTCAGTAAGCTATAGCCAAGTACACAAATCTTCCCAACAGGTTTATAGTGCTTTTAAAGAGACAACCAAATACCACCAGAAACTTTTAGCTCTATACAAAAAACAACTCTCAAAAATCAGGACATTTCAAAGGACTAATAAATGTAGATAACTATTCTAGAAATTGGAACCAGATAGTAGTAAAATAATAGACAATGGGTAAATCAGTGATAATATTAAAAGACAAGAAAATATCTTAGAAGTGAAAGGAAGAATAAAGTTAGATCAATTCAGGAAGCTTAATACACAACAATCCAGATTCTAAGAAGAGAATTTTGTTTGTGGTAGTAGGGCTTGAACTCAAGGTCTTCACACTGAGCAAGTTTCCAGAGTGTTTAAAAAATTTTTTACTCAGAGATAGGACTCTCTGAGGTGCTAAATTGCCTGGCCCTGAACTTTTGATCCTTTGGCCATGGGTTCACAGAGTGCTAACATTATAGGTGTGTAGTAATCATGCCTAGCCAGGAGGAGAACTTAAAAAAATGCGAGTGTGGGTGGAACTTACTTAACAATAAGAAAATGTACCTGGTGAAGAATTCAAGATCATTAAAAGGTTATTATTGACTTAGGACAATGAAGACTCATACCACCATGAAATTTTACAATGCCAGAAACAGATGCTTCTAAAAGTTGCCAAATGTCAAAAGGACAAATAACACTAGCTTTAGCTTCTCATCAGCAGTGTTGAAAGTTAGAAATCTGTGGAGTGCTGCCATCAAAGGTTTGTATGAACTATATAATTATATTGTCATAGGAGACAACAGAATAAAGCTCTTGAATATATGCAAGTCCTCTGATCTTTTCATGTATTGATTTTTAGAAAGCAACTGGACACACTTAAATATACTGACAACACATTTGCAGTCCTAGCCATGTGAGCATAGGTAGTATGAGTTTGAGGCCAACTTGGGCATTTTGGTGAGAGTCTGTCTCAAATACAAAACAAAGAATAGCAGTCAGCCAGCCACAGTGTTGTGTGCCTGACTAGTCCCAGCTACGAGGGAGGCTGAGGTGGAAAGATCACATGAGCCCAGGAGTTTAAGACCAGTCTGGGAAAGGTACACCATCTTAAAAAAGTAAAAGCCAGTAAGAGTATAATAGAATGTCTAGAGTTAGGATGCAGTATGGGAGGGGATAAAGGATCTATGTCTTGGATCTATGTCTATGAAACCACTTGGTATCCAGTCTAGATTGACAATCACAGGGCTTGCATAGTTGGATAATGGGCCACATTTTAGCATAGTGGAGAAAGTAAGAAGAATTTAACGTACACGTACTGAAACATAATAATGGAAACACTGGACAGCCGTGGTGGTGCATGCCTATAATCCCAGCGTTTAGGAGGCTGAGGCAAGAAGATTGTTGCAAGCTGGAAATCAGCCCAGGCTACAAAGTGAGCTCAAGGCCAGCCTGAACTGCATAGTGAGACCCTGTCTCAAAAAGACAAAAAAAAAAAAAAAAAAAAAAAAAAAAAAAAAAAAAAAAAAAAAAAAAAAAAGACCAAACAATAATAGAAATACAAATGGGATTTTTTTTTAAAAAATTGAAATGAATTCTGGTGCCAAAAGGGCCTGCATTAGCTCACACATACTAGAGAATTCTCATAATAGAAAGCTAGTATTTAATGTGGTTAGTAGAGCATGATAGCACAAACCTTTAGTCCCTGCACGTGAGAGTCTGAGGCAGGAGGGTCACTGAGAGTTAAACGATCAGCCCGAATTACATAGTGAGACCATGACTCCAACCCCTCAAAAAATAAAACTTGGGCCTGGAGAGAGAGCTCAGAGGAATAAGCACCGGCCTGGCAAATACAAGGACCTGAGTTCAATCCCCGGCCCCACATACCGGGCACGCTATCTCAGCCCCGGTTCCCCGGGTGTGCCGTCTCAGCTCCAGATGCAATAAAAATAAAACTCAGTGTCTGAATTGTATGAGAAATGCATACTGGAAATAGGGAGCTAAACAAGGGAGGAGAAAGACTCTGCCTTAGTTTCCTCTCTCATAAAGTAGAAATAGTATTACTTATTCCAGCAGAGGATTGAGATAGCATGCAAAAAGCTAACTACCTGATGGTAAATACTCAAAATGCTGCCTGTACATTTAGGAAGGAACCCTTCAAGAGTAAAATTTATGAATTATGTTTTTACGTAAGTCACTATCTTCCATTTATGTGACAGTGACACATGAGTGTAACCCCTGTGCTTGGGAGGCTGAAGCAGGAAGACTGAGACTTCAAAGCCAGCTTGGGCTACATAGTGAAACTGTCAAGAAAAAAACTGCAGATAGGATTCAAATGCAGGAAAAAAAGACTTGATTTTGTTCATTTGTCTTACAGTCATTTCTAGTCAGTTATTTTTTATGTGAGAATTTGGTAAGAAATCAAAAGATGAAAATGCAACAATAAAATGTGTAACTGGTGAAGCTTCCAGTTCTAAATGATGGTAGCTCAAGAAATGGAGTTTGTTTTGAAAATGTTATGCATTCATTTTTACACTTAGAGGAAACTGCTACCAAAAAAAAAAGATAAAACATCTTCAAATAGGTTTGTCCAAAAGCATTTAAGCCTTCCCATAAATCTCAAGGAGTCTTTGAAAATTACCCTAGGAAGCTGGGGAGATAGCTCCGTGGCACAAGTGCCTGCCTGGCAAGTGCAAGGTCGTGAGTTTAAACCCCGGTCCCACCAAAAAAAACAAACAAAAAAAAAATGCAGGCTGACTTTTGAGATGGCCAAAAACAAAACAAAACAAAATTACCCTACGAAATCCAATTTCTATGGTTTTGGGCCATTTTAGTTTTCTCCCTGGATTTGCTGCAATACAACAAAGATTTAAAAAAGGTAGGTCCGGGCCGGCGAGATGGTTCAGTGGTCTAAAGTGCCTGCTTAGGAAAGCTCAGGCAACTGCAGGGACTGCAGTTCGATCCCCAGCACCACATGCTGCGCCAGCCCCACCACCAGGGCAGGCTGAGCCAGCCACAAACAAAACAAGCAAATAAATAAATAAAATTTAAAAAAGAAAAAAAAGGTAGGTCCTTCCTCTCTAAAGCAGTTTCCAGTTATACTGTGTTTTGGCTTGTGTCTAGCTGTCCCCCACACCCTCATGCAGTCACAGGTGGGGCTTCATCAGAGGAGGCTGGACCTACAGCATGCAGCTGACTCAGTGCGATGCTAGGATTAAGAGTAAATGATGACCAAATCAGTTCACTGATTGGCTTGGCACCACCCTAATCCCAGTAGCCTGGATAGATTACGAAAAGGGCGGAAAGAAGCTGCTAAGGTCTCCTGGACTCGTGGGCTACTTGCCATCTGCCTGCCTTGCCTCGCCATGAGCTGTTTCTCCTCTGTGATCTCCTTCTGCCATGTGCTGCCCTGTCTTGGAGCCAGCCTCTACAAAGGGAGCTAAATGAAACTTTCTGTTTCACTTTGGGTGCTGGGTATTTTGTCTCAACAACAAAAGTAACCGAGACATTGCAAACCTAAATTAGTACTCAGGTATTATTTTAAACTCTTGGCTGTGGATCCTCAAATCAGGATCCTGCGGAACTTGTTTTGGGTTTGGAGCTGGCTGTCCTGGTGTGTGCCTGTAATACCTCTGCTCTGGGAGGCTAAGCAGGATTGAAAATTGAAATCTGTTCTAGGCAATTGAGTGAAACCTGGCTGAAAACTTTAAAATAAAGGGGGGAGGGTGCTGGGGATGTAGCTTAGTAGAAGGCCCTGGGTTTAATCCCTAGTATAATGCAAAAAGAAAACTTGTGAGGGTACAGTACTAACCCATTAATTTAGTGCCCAGGTTTTGTTTTTATTCAATAGTATGGGTTTTTTTCTTGGTTTGGGAAAGAATAAGAACATGTAGGAAAAGTTGGGGGCAGGTGGGGCAAGGTAAAGGGCCTCTCTTTTTTTTGCGGGGCCAGGGATTGAACTTGGGTCCTTGTATATGCCAGGCAAGTGCTTATTTTACTGAGCTATCTCCCCAGCTCCTTCCCTATGCCTCTGGTAAACAGTTAATGCCCTGCTGGAGAGTAGCCAAGAAAAACAACTGATAGGGCCGCCTTCATGCCAAGACATAATTCCTTCCTCCTTCCATCTCCAATTAAACACAAAAGAAAATGGGAAGGGATGATTATGTTATAGAAACTCACAGCATACAAAATCTGCACACCCATATATTTATATAGGTATATATTTTATTCTTACCATAATATACTAAAATGCATATATATATCCTTTTTACTAACTCAGCCTTGAATGTAACTCTTGTATCACAAGATAAGCACCTGGACAGCACAAAGAGACCACAGAAGCACTTATCCGAAGATGTACAATGGAAGGGGAAGTGGCCAAATCAGGGGTCTCAGAGCCCAGAATAATTGAGTTGTCACAGCTCTCAAGGTAGATGGTCCCTTTCTTGCCATGTAACAAAACAGGCTTAGAACAAAGACCCCCCTCAGTGCCAGCTCTGGGCTCCTTACCTTACTCCAACAAGGTAGCTACCTAGCTACTTATTTTCTCTTTTTCTCAATAAAAAGTGATTTTTCTTCCCCATTACTTTCCTTTCCAATAAGGTGATTCTGTTTCTCCTTCTGAACTTATACCTCTAATCCTTTTGTTGATGTAAGTTTTCTTTTAAGAGCCCTAAATAAAAAATCTACCCTCACAAAACAACAAAAATGACCATTTCCTGTCTTCAGAATATTCTACAAAGTTTCTAGATAGACCAGTGCAGTATGACATATTTGTGACTGAACAAAAATTATAAAATACTAGAAATGGAAAGAAAAGTAAAATCTCTAGTAAACAGGCAGATTAGGGACAGAAGTGCAAAATACATCTCATTCCAGAATTTTCCAACAAGCTTCGAACATAGTGCACCTGGGAGCTATCTGCAGTCATCAGAGGGTTTAGATTTATTCAGTGAGGTTCCAAGGACCATATTAAAGACACATAGGAAGCCAGTTTCAGCACAATATAGGGGGCAACATTCAACTGCTATGTCAAAATGTAGGTAAGGGAGAAAAAAAGAAAATTAACATACAAGCGATGGGAAAAAACACGGAAAAAAAACTTACATCAACAAAAGGATTAGAGGTATAAGTTCAGAAGGAGAAATAGAATCACCTTATTGGAAAGGAAAGTAATGGGGAAGGCCTTCGAACTAAAACTCGGGCGATATCTGCTAATAAAGTACAAAATCTTAGGTAATCCTTCCATCAATTTCTAGCGGAACTAAGAAACAAGACTGTCTCTGGTTTGAAGGACTCAGCACCAGCCCTCGAATTGTGTCAATTCAAGAACTCCAGCCTCAGGTAAAGAACCACAGTACCCTAGCAGCCAAATTCCCGCAGGTTCTATTGGATCCGGCCCGAAAATCGCAGTGGGCTCCAAAAGAAAACTACAACTCCCATCAGACGACCCAAGCAGCGATGGGCGGGCACTGGCGCGCGGGGGTGGACCTGGCCAATAAAGGATGTCGTTACAGCGAGCAGTTTGGCCCCGTTTGTAAAAGGCCGTGGCAGACGAAGAGAGAAGAGGTGAGGGCGGTCATCAGCGAGAGCCCGGCGGGTGGGGGGCGCGGGGCGGCGGAGGGGGCCGCGGTAGGAGAGTGGCGGGCGGCGGTGGGGCAGAGGCGCAGGGCTGGGGATGCTCCGAAGAGCGCACTGCTACTCAGGGACCGGCCACCGGCCAGGCGATGCTGCGGCTCAGGCCTGCTTAGCGCCGGAAGTGCGCGCGGAGGATGCCGGGAAGCAGGTCCCGGGCGGCGGGCGGTTCCGGAAGCCAGGGGGGGCGGGCGTGCGGGCGTCGCCAGAGCCCGGAGCGGCTTCCGGCGGATACGGGGAGGGGCGGAGCTAGCGTGCCCTTCTCTGGCACGTGGAGTTTGACAGAAAGACAGCGGATTCCAGATTCGCTTTAAATTCTTCTTCTTTTTTTTTTAATTTATTTTATTTATTTATTTATTTTTTTTCGCTTTAAATTCTTCTGACTGAGACATTTTGGTCAATTCTGAGCCAAAGTTTCATCTCTAAGATGAATAATAATAGGTTCGTGGGAACAGTTTTGTAGAAGGAAACGCATATTTGGAAGGCCTACCACGAAGAGGATTCGGGCACATAACTTGTTTTGGTTTTAGAGACAAGGTTTGGCTATATAGTCCAGGCTGGCTAGCTTTGGAACTCCCCAACGCCAGTCCTCCTGCTGGGGAGACTTTTCATAAACAGGCCAAGATTTTTTTTCCCGTTTTCAAGGGCAAGTTCTTTACAAGCTGTGTTTATTTTTTCAATATAGTCTGTACTAGTACGTGTCAGAGTTCAAATGGTGAAGTACAAATCATCATTCCACCGTAACTGTGTTTCCTAAGTCCTGAATCACTTCTGTGGCAACAGATTTATAAGTACAGGGAGGGAGGGGATTAGGGAAAGAGGACGAGATTTAAAAGTGGGGGGGGGGGGCACTGGGGAGATAGCTCCATGGCACAAGTGCCTGCCTGGCAAGGGCAAGGTCTTGAGTTTGAACCCCGGTCCCGGAAAAAACAAACAAACTATGTCAGTGTTTAAAGTTTTTAGTATAATAAAAGATACCTTACCTTATATAAGTCCTCAAAATATTACCCCTTTGCTTCAAATACACTTATCCCATTGTTCTTGGCAATGTATCTTTTACTGCAGGGTTTTGTTTTTTTTTTTAAATTTAAGCATTTAGCCTATATCTCTGTCTTTTATTAAAACTAAGGAGCATATTATACACAAAATACTACAGCTGCTTCTTCACATACTCCCCCACACACCCCTTTCCTGGGGAATGAACCCAGGACCTTCATGCTGAACTACGTGGTCTTGCTGAATCCGTAAGCCAAGGCTGGGCTGAGTTTGTGGTCTTCCTGCCTCAGTCTCCCAGAATTCTGGGATTACAGAGTGTGCTACTATATGTGACCCTTAGTTCTTTGCTGATACACTCTTAAACTGTTCTTGTTCTTTGGTAATTGTAGACATATATCTTTCTGTGCATTTTGTAGAGGAGGTGGAATTCAAGTTGCTGAGGCAGTTAATATACAGTGTTACTTTTTATTACACCCTGTCAAAGAGAATATTGCCTTCTACAGCCAACAAGGAGGAAAAGTGTCCAACCTCATGGATACAGTGATAAGTGTCTTTTTCTTGTCATTTTGCTGGTCTATTACCTTGTTTCAGTGCTTGGGATCAGTTTTGGGCCTTGAACTTGCTGTACAAATGCTCTGTCACTGAGCTGTATTCCTGCCCTCCACCCATTCCTGTTAATTTCATTTTAATTTGCCTCTTGTATACTGTAAAAATGTCCTTTCAAATATGTAAAATAAATTTTGTTTTCGTTTTCCTATCTCTTAGTTGCCTTTTCATGTCCCCTCCCTCTTTCCTCCCCTTTCTTTCCCCTCCTCTTCTCTCTCTCTCTCTCTCTCTCTCTTTCACTGGTTCATTTTTGTGATATTGAAAATTGAAAATTGAACCAAGTACTTTCACCTCAACTACATCCTAGCCCTTATTTATTTAGTTTTGAGGCAGGGTCTTTGCTATATAGTATACGATGTTCTTGAACTCTCTTATATAACTCAGGGTGGGTTCAAATTCACAGCAAAGGGTTATATTTGTTATTTTGAGACAGGGTGTCTCTTACATTGCTCAAGCTGGGATGGAACTTGCAGTCTTTCTGCCTCAGCCTCCAAAACTTCAGGAGTTCCTGGCCTGTGCTGCCTCATCCTACTTCTTTCTCTTTTTTCTAATGGATTCGGTTCTTTTTTTGGTGGTCTGGGGTGAATTTGCTTATTGATTTGTTAGAACTTTTAAGAAATTAGCAGTTGGACATTTGCACTTCAAATTTTTGCTCTTTCAAAAATAATAACAGCTAAAATAATAATAACAGCTACGGCTGGCCTTAGTGGCGCATGCCTGTACTCCAGCACTCGGAAAGCTGAACCAGGAGGATCGATGCAAGTCTGAGGCCACCCTAGGCGCTTAGTGAGTTCATAGCCAACCTGCACTACAAAATGAGACCCTGCCTCAAAAAAAGCTTTATTAAGTATTCAACTAACATAAAATTCATATTTTTAGAACATGTTACTGTTTAGAGATTTTAGTGTATCGCATTGTACAACCTTCTATTATCCCCCAAATAATCTTATGCCCCTTATCAGTCACTACCGAGTCCCTCTACCCTCTACTGGCAACCACTATTCTACTTTCTCTGTATATTTCTGTTCTCTTATTCATTTATTTATTTATTTTAAACTTTATTTCTTTCTTTGTGTTATGGCTGGCCCAGCCTGCCCTCGAGGTGGGGCTGGCACAGCATGTGGTGCCGGGGATCCAACCACAGTCCCTGCAGTTGCCTAAACTTTCCTGAGCAGGCACTTTAGACCGCTGAGCCATCTCGCCGGCCCACTCTCATATTTATTTAAATGGAATCACCCAATCTATAGCCTTTTGTGTGTAGTACATTGCAGGTGACTAAGCATTAAAATGTTGACATTATTCATTAGATGTGCAAACAAAACTACACAGAGACCGTTTTATGGCCACGATAATCATGTAATCAAATGGCTATCATGAAGAGGACCATAATAAGTATTGCCCAAGAAGTAGAAAAGTAGGGACCCTTTTAAATTATTGGTGGCAGGGCTAGGGAGATAGTTCAGAGGCTTAAGTGTCTGGCAAAGTTCTTCAGTTCAGTCCCCGGTACCAAAAATAAATAAATAGACAAAAATTACCAGTGGAAATTTAAAATGGTGTAGCCATTTTGGAAAGCACTTTGTCAGTTTCTTAAAATGTTAAATGAAGTAGATAAATTTGTCTTGTTTTGAGCATCATACAGTGTGTGTAAGTATTGATAACACCACATGGTATTTGCACAGATTTGATTTCGGTTTTTGTGTTACGTGTTGTTTGAACCCAGGGCCTCATGGTTGCTGCACCTCTAAGCTGCATTCCCAGCCCAGTACAATTTTACATTTCAGGTTTTTTTTGTTTTTGTTTTTGTTTTTTCAAAAGTTAAATGTATGTTTAGCTTAAGACCCAACTTGTAGATACCTGCAGTAGAGAAGTGAAGACATTTGTTCACACAGAGTTGAATGTTAATGTTCTTTGTTTTTTCCTTTTTTTTTTTTTGGTATCAGGTATCGAACTCAGGACCTTGTGCTTGCCAGGAAGATGCTTATACCACTCAGCTATTTCCCCAACCCTGTATGTTAATGTCCTCAACAATACTGTTTTGTTTTGTTTGCCTTTTTTGTTGTTGTTCAAGGCCTTCACATTGAGCTACATTCCCTGCCCTTTATTTATTTGTATTTTATTTTAATTTATTCTTGTCTTTTTGAGACAGGGTCTTGCTATGCAGCTCAGGCTAGCTTTGAGCTCACTTTGTGGCCCAGGCTGGTCTCCAACTCACAACGATCCTCCTGCTTCAGCCTCTTGAGTACTGGGATTACAGCTGTGTGTCACCACGCCCAGCCATGCATATTTTATTTTGAGGCAAGGTCTCATCAAGTTGCCCAAACTGGGTTCAAACAGCCAGTTGTCCTGCCTCAGGAATACGGGACTATTCCTGTGTGTTCCTATACACTATGCCCAGAAGCACTGTTCATAGTAGCCAACATGTGGGAACAATTCAAATGTCTTTTGGCTAACCATTATATCAACAAAGTCTGATTTATCCATACAATGGAATACTGTATTTAAAAAGCACTGATACTTGCTGTAGTCTTTGCTTTATTTATTTTTCTTTTGATACCAGGGACAGGCTCAGGACCTTGTACTTGCCAGACAGGCTCTTATGCCTCTGAGTCATCTCCCTGGCCCTACTTGCTGTAGTCTTTATTTTTTACAAATATGCCATGGTAATGCATAATATGCTACTGTTGGTTAATATCTTAGGAATCTGAGTAAGGGTTTCTGGGAAGTCTGTTCTGTCTGCATTTTTTTTTTCTTGGTAAATCTAAAATTCTATGTACAGTTTATTTTTTAAAAAAGGAATTAGAAAAGTTGGTAAACTCCAAATAAAATCTGTAGTAGAGTTAATAGTATTATCTTCATGTTAAGCTTTGTGACAAGGGTCTCATAACTTGGATAAAATGTATATAGCTTTTCAATAAATTTAAAGTAATTCTAAAATTAAAATTCAGGCTAGTGAGATAGCTCAGTGGACTAAACACCTGCTTAGGCAAGTGCAGGGACTGGGGTTTGATCCCGGCACCGCATGCCCTGAGCCGGCCTGAACCCTGGGTGCACTGAGTGGTGGCGCACACCTGTAATCCCAGCACTCGGGAGGCTGAACAGGAGAATCACTACAAGTCTGAGCTGCGTAATGAGATCCTATACCAAATACATTAAAAATAATAAAGTAAATATTTTTTAAATTTGTGCTTGTAATTTTGAAAGATACTATTATGGTTTATATATCTAGATGTCTCCTTAAAGCCTCAGGTGATAATTTGGGAGGTGACTGGATTATAGGGGCATTATAGCTGGCTTGATGTTAGGAGGTGAGCGTGGCTGCTAAAAAGATTAGCATTTAAAAGAAAGTCAAAACCAGATGTTGGGCTGGGGAGATAGCTTAGCAGAACAAGCACTTGTCTGGCAAGCACGAGGTCCTGAGTTCAATCCCTGGTAATGCAAAAAAACAAAAACAAAAAAAACAGATGTGATGGTAAAAGCCTATAATCCCTGCATGTCTGTAATCCCAGCTCCTCAGAAGGTTGAGGCAGGAGGATCACTTTGAGTTCAAGGTCATTCTGGGCTATGCGAGTTCAAGGCCCTCCTGTGCTGCATAGTGAGACTGTCTCAAAAAACTGAAAAAAACATTGTGAAGTATAATAGCAAGGCTACCTTGAAGGTATGGGGGAAAGTGCAAGAGTCACTCTTTGACCCGAAGAGGTGAAAGACCTTGCTTTGAAAAGAGAACCCCTGAGCCCTTTTCTGAAGAAGGACTGCCTAGGGAATTGCTTCCCCGGGATTTGGTTCAACCTGCTCAGCCCCCTTGGCACTCAGCTTCCTCTGC
Source organism: Capromys pilorides (assembly GCA_004027915.1). Lineage (NCBI taxonomy): Eukaryota > Metazoa > Chordata > Mammalia > Rodentia > Capromyidae > Capromys > Capromys pilorides. The sequence goes on from PVKN010009531.1 coordinate 22,146, forward strand.
ATCCATGCTGCAAAAAGGCCTGGTTACGGCTGGTGTGGCAGCAGACCGTGGTGTCATCCATGTGGTGCTGGTTTTATGAACATGCAGAGTACTCAGATTCCAGAAAAAGCCCTGAGATGCCAGGCAGTGTGCATTGAGGGAGCAGTACATGAAGCTGGGAAATGAAACCAAAAATTCAGGGGAGACTCCAGGAAGTCGTAGAAGTAAAAACCTGGCAGCGTGGACTGTCTAAGGAAGCCTACGAGGATTGAATATAGCTAGCCCAAGAGAAAATCCGTAAGGGCTGTACTCACCAGCAGTGCAATCGGTGCTGTAGGTGTGGGGCTACCCAAGCCTTTTGGAGGGTCTTTTTCTTTCTTTCTTTGAAGTAGGATCTCACTATGTCTAGTAGCTTAGGCCGGCTTGAACTCTGTATATCCTAGACTAACCTCGAACTCATTGTGATCCTCCCTACTGCTGGGAATACAGGTGTGACACATGCCCAGTTGCCTTTAGGAGTTTATATCTCACCACACTTTGTCCCAGGTGCTGGACATGGAGCGACAGGATTTAACGTTCCCCCGGCTGCATCTTGGCCTTGCCATATTCCCTTTCCTTTCTAGCTCCCTTTTTCTCCTTTTTGGAATGGGAATGTTTATCCTGCGCCATTGTATGTGGGCAGGGCTGAACTTGTTTTCATTTTATAGGGGCTCACAGCTAAGTTTGTTTTCAGTCTCAGAGGAGGCTTTGGACTTGGACTTTCTAGCAATGCTGAAACATTAAGACTTCGGCAATGCTTAAAGATGGACTGAATGCATTTTGCTTCACGAGATGAGCATGAGGCTTTGTGGGGCCAGGACAGTGTTATGATTATGTTATGAGGCTCCCAAGAGCCTCATGGAGGCGACTAGACTAAGGAAGTGGTAGAGCTGGCTTGCAATGAGGAGGTAGGGCTTGGTCAGAAGAAGTGGGTTGCTGGGGGCACAGCTGGGGAGGTGTGTGTCTGTTCCCTTCATGCACCACGCTTCCCCACTGCCACTGCCACGAGCAGCTTCTGCCACACCATCTTACTTTGGAGCCAGGCGACTATGGATTGAAACTTCTGTGAACCAAAATTTTTCCTCTTTTAAATTGTAGTTGTCTTACATATCTTCATCATCAAATCTTTTTAGATTAATAGATATAGGTATGTAAGATTGGTCAAATAATGAAATACTTTCAATAAACCTTAATTTTTTTAAAAAAAATCTTCCAGATGCATTTTTTTTTAAATTAAGGTTTATTGAAAGTATTTCATTATTTGACCAATCTTACGTACCTATATCTATTAATCTAAAAAGATTTGATGATGAAGATATGTAAGACAACCATTGTTAAATTTTTGTTCTTGTTTTGAGATTCTGTACTATATGTACTCTTGCTTGTTACTGTTTTTCTATCTTTGTTTCTGCTGTTTTTACTCTTTTTTTTTTTTTAATTTTTATTTATTTATTTGTTTGCTTGTTGTGTTTGTTTGTTTCTTTATTTT